>CANUEP010213606.1:0-24571 GCA_947857235.1 Jatropha podagrica | reverse complement strand
GGTAATTAATCTAGAAATTAGGTTAATTAAAACTGGAGTCATTTAGGGTTTTTTCCTAGTTTACCCTTAAATAATTAAACAAGGTGGCGACTCTCATAAATTAAGTGCATTTCTATCCATTTGTCATACGCATTTCCACATCGCGAGTGCATACGGTGGGGTAGGGGTTCACAGTTCCATCCCATACTAGATCGGCAAGACCCGCTATTTTTTATCCCACAGGTGAAATGGGAACTTCTCAAGAGGTCACCCACCCTAGGATTTCTGTCAAACGAGCATGTTTAACCTTGGAGTTCTTCTAACTCTCCAACCATTACACCTAAAGGCGCCTCTAATGATTAATTACCCCCTTTTCAGTATATGATCCGATTCATTCCAGTGTCTCGCATTCCACTACCCTAGCTAGCCTGCCATCCTAGAAGCTTGCCAGGAGCCCTGCTCTACCCGCCCTTTTAAGATCGCTTTGCTGGGATGGGATGTCATAGTTCCACCAACTTCCATGTGGTTCGTCCTCGAACCATATATCTACTGGAGGGGTCATGCTCTGATACCAAGTTGTAAGGCCTTGGCTCCAACCACCAGAGGAATTGTACGCTTTGGATCAAGCTGGTTCCATCCCATACTAGATCGGCGAGACCCACACGATTTTATCCTGCAAGTGGAATGGGAACTTCCTAGGAGGTCACCAATCCTAAGATTTCTGTCAAACGAGCACGTTTAACCCTAGAGTTCTTCCAACTCTCCAACCATTCCACCAAAAGGCGCATCTGATGATTAGTTACCCCTTTTTCGATATATGATTCGATTTATTCTCATGTCACGCATTCCACTACCCTAGCTAGCCTGCCATCCTGGAAGCTCGCCAGGAGCCCTACTCTACCCGCTGTCTTAGGATCACTTTGTCGGGTCCGGATGTCACACACTTGGTAGGGTTGAGTTTCAGATTATATTGTTGGAGTCTGGAGAAGAACTGCTTAAGGGTAATTAGGTGACTTGGTCCGTCCCTAGTGTGGATAACCATGTCATCAACATATACTTCTACATTCTTAAGTATCACGTTGTGGAAAATCACGATGGCCATTCTCTGATAAGTGGCACCAGTATTTTTCAGTCCAAGCATCATTTTATAGTAGAAAGTACCTCATTCTATGATGAATGAAGTTTTTAATTTATCTTGCTAATTGAATGGTATCTGATTATACCCCGCCTAGAGATCTATGACTGAAATCACACTAGACCCTGCCATTCTGTCAATAAGCAAGTCGATGTGTGGTAAAAGGAGGTCATCCTTAAGATAAAACTTGTTCAGATCTCGATAATTGATGCAAATTCTAATCTTTCCATCTTTTTTGGTAACTGGTATAATGTTGGCCAACCAAGTTGGATAATCAATAGCCTCAATGAAGTGGTTCTCCAATAACTTGGTTTTTTCCTCCTTGATTCTGAGAGAGATTTTTGGTTTCTATCTTCAGGGTTTCCATTTCACTAGTTGATATTATCTTAGGTGGGGATTTTATGAACAATAATGTCAGGATCTATACTGGTCATATCACTAGCTATCCATGCAAAGCAATTTGAATACTACTTGATGAACTCTGTCAACTCCTATTTATAATCACATTCATACATAATAAATGTATGTCTTGGTGTAGTTTGTATGCCAATGTTTATTTATTCTTTTGTTATTTTTAATTCTTCTTCTTCAGTTTTTGTTTTGCTAGCAATCTCATTCAAGGTGGAGAAAGGGTAACAAGAAAATTGAAACTTTTTATTATTGATAAGGGTGCCATGATTGGCATTTACACTGAGTTCTACAAAGAGGTCTTCTATCTCTGGCAAGGAACACAAAGAAGACTCAGATGACTCGAAAGACTCTGATTTGGACTTTGACTCAAGTTCTATTTGTGCCTCAGGTTTAGGTTCAAGTAGAAGGAAGGTTGACTGCTCTACACGCTCCTCCAAGTACCAATTTTGTAAAGGTTTTTGGAGGGGCTATATGAGGTTTGTGGGGTCTAATTCCACTTAATCAGTAATCATGCAGAGGTCAAAGAGAGATGTCTCCATGTTGTTCTCCCAATCAGTCTGGAGCTTAAAGAGAGGTTCACGGTCTGTTACTGAGAGCCTGACATCAGAGCAACGTTCAAAACCAGGGATTAGTCTTTTGGTTAAAGGTCAATACCATGGTTCTTGAAAGAAATAATAGGGTTCTGATTCCCCCTCCTTGGTAACATAACTGTTACGGGTTTTGAAGTATGGACGCATCAAAATGTCCCTTGTTTCACCTCTCACTGTCGCCTTCTATTTGGTTTTTTTTGCCTCCTTTTGGTCTTTGTCTGTTGGTTGAAATCCAAGATCAAAAGGAGGTTCAGCAATCAAATATTCAGTAAAGGAGGCCACACCCTGCTAGTTGTTGCCCAATCCCATTCCTGGAAAGTAACACATGGTTCTCAATATGTTAGCCACCATGGGGTTATCGTAGGGATCAAAGTCCATTGGAAAAATTTCTTTATCCGACACTACCTCGATAGACTAAACTAAATCAAAGGAGAACCTTGAGAACGGGTAGATTGTTGGCTCAGGCTGAATTTCCAATAGTGGGTCCAAAGAGTGAATTTCTAATTTTCCTGCTAAGTTTCCTTTGATTATTACCACTGCATTTCCATGGGGGAATTTTAGCTTTTGATGTAGAGACGAGGCTACTACCTTAGCCTTATGAATCCATGGCCTCCCTAGAAGTAGGTTGAAGCAGGCCGAGACACCCACTGCTTGGGAGGGAATGGTCATTACTGCAGGCTCGATTGTGACCTCTAGCTCGGCCACACCTAGTACGTTCTATCTGGTGTTGTCATATGCTATCACTATCTGATTGGATGACATAAAGTCTTTAGTAGTTAAACCCCAGATAGCTGGCTACCTTTAGAGGACAGACATTCAGTGGTGACCCGTTGTCTACCAGAACCATAGGCACTATTTTACCACTAGGTTGGAGTGTGACATAAAGATCATGGTTGTGATCTCCTCCAGTACGGATCTCATGGTTTAAAAAGTAGAGAGCCATTATTAGAGGGTTTCTTGGGATGGAAGCCACCAAAGCTTCTGGAGTGATAACAACAGTTGTCTGACACTGATTCATTGCCTTAACCATAGCTTGGCGATGTACAAAGGAAGACTAAATCAACCCCAATATAGAAATGTTGGCCTTGGTTTTCTTCAGTTATTCCAAAACCAAATCTCAAGCTAGGGTTCGGAGCTTGAATTGGGCATGTCCTTGGCCAAGGTGGTTGGATTGGGTAAAGTTTTGGGAGGAGGAGATGGGTATTGTCTCCCGCTCCAGGTGATGGCATTGATTTCCTCAAGCACATCATTTAGGTCTATGACACAACATGAGTTGTCCATGATTAGGCAGATCAAGGAAGAAAAGTCAAAGTCTGGCTGCTGGTAGATCATGTGGATGTTGTTTTAATGTTGGGGGAGTGGGTTAGCATTTATGTTCAGTTTGGGTCGAATAGGGAGTATTTGGAGACTCTCCACCAAGTCATGGATCTTATGTCTCAGGGACTTGTAGTCAGTCTTGTGCCTAGGTCCCTGATGGAAAGAGCGAAGGAGTTCAGGTTGTAGTGCTTTGGAACTAGATTCGGTAAGGGTTTGGATTCTAGAGGTCATATCAACTTGTCATCTATTAGCCTTTTGAAAGATAAATGAGAGGCAAACCCCAAGATCTATGAACTTGCGTCAGTCTGGTCGAGTAACTAGTCTTGGTGGAGGAAGAGGTTGTTGTCTTTAGCCTATCAAATTGGCCAACTCACCACCTTTCTCATGGGAAGGAACTACGTGATAACTGGTATGTGGCTTCTTATATTTGGAGGAAGAAGCTTGATCCTCTTTAATCTGGCCTGACTATATCAGGTCCTCAATTTCAATTGCGCTAGCAATGAGATCTTGGAAGTCTGGAAGGTACTAAGTCCTGAGGTGACTCTAATAAGAGGGGAGTATGTTCTTGACTATGATGTCAATCTATTCTTATTTGAAAGGACGATTGAGCATCTGAGCGGCTTTACCTCTCCATCTTATGAGAAAGGAACAGAAGGATTCAAGGGCTCCTTGCTTAGTAGCCTCCATGTCTCTCTGGGTAATGTCAACCTCCATGTTCTAGTGGTACTATTGGTTGAAGGCATTATAGATCTCATCCCAGGTCATCTTCTTAGCATTATCCGGGGCAACTAACCAAGGAAGAGCAACACCAGTGAGGGATTGCTGGAAGAGTTGAGTCAAGAGCTCATTGTTCACACCAACAGGAGTTAGGGAACCCATATACATTTTTAGGTGAGTCTTAGGGCATGTGGTGCCATCGAACTTGTCCATGTTGGGCATCTTGAACTTGGCAAGCATCCTGGCCTTTAGAAAGAGTGGGAGAGAGTCCACATCAATTAAGTCTCTGTACTTCTTGAACTTTAGAGAAGAAGAATCATCCCCTGTCTCTCTCGGGGTGGCAATAGCACTGGAGGTGGCTCCTTATCTTAGGAATTGAGCCTCAGGTAGTTTGATCATCGTTGGGTGGAATAGTAGGTTGTTCATTAGATCCCCCAGCTTGGTTGGGAGGAGCATTGCCATTCTAACTAGCAGTTATCAGGGTCCTGAATTCCCTTAGAATAGTCTCTCTTTGGGCAGCAATGGTGTTTAAAGGGAAGGATTATGCTCTTTTAGCATAGTTTGAAAATGGGTCTCTTATTTTTGGAGCGTCTCTTCCATCAGTGCTTTAAAATCATTGGGTAGAGCCATTGTTGTTGTCATTCTCTAGTAGATGAAAACAAAGAAGTGTATCAGTACATATCTGTTGTAGAAGTTCAATACTCAGGTTAGGGTTTGAGGTTTTTTGGTGTGCTCAGATGTGGTTTGAGGCTTTAGTAAAGTTGGAAGCAATGCATGAGCCAAGATTTGATGGCATGACTCGGGTATTGCCCCAATTTAAGGAAGTGGAGGTGCTTTGGTCTGATATAAGGCTTTTAGGGTAATCTGAGGGTGCTCAGGCTAGGCTTGAGACTTTTGGTGATTTGTGGTGCTCAAATCTATTTTGAGACTTTGGTAGAGTTGGAAGCAATACACAAGCCTAGATTTAAGAGCATGACTCGGGCATTGCCCTCAGTTTGGAAAATGAAAGTGCTTAGGTATGGTCTAAGGCTTTTGGGATAATCTAGTAATCTGGGATGCTTAGGTCTATTTTGAGGCCTTCTGTGAGGGGCTCAAGTCTGAATTGAGGCTTTAGGGTGCTCAGGTTAGGTTTGAGGCTTTGGAAAATCTAAGGTGCTCAGGTTTGTTTTGAGACTTTTGGTAGAGTTAGAACCAATGCAAGAGCCAACATTTTAAGGCATGACTTGGGCATTGCCCCCAGTTTAGTGGATGGAAGTGCTTAAATCTGATATAAGGCTTTCAGGTAATTTGCGGTGCTTAAGTCCATTTGAGGCTTTTGGGGATTTGTGGTGCTTAAGTGTGATCTAAGGCTTTCTAGTAATGTGAGGTGCTCAGATCAGGTTTGAGGCTTTTGGTGATTTGTGGTGCATAGGTCTAATTTAAGGCTTTCTGGTAATGTGAGGTGCTCAGGTTAGCTTTCAGGCCTTTGGTGAATTGTGGGGCTCAAATCTGGTTTGAGGCTTTCTGTGAGCTGCTCAAGTCTGATTTGAGGCTTTAGGGTGCTTAGATCAAATTTGAGGCTCTAGATAATCTGAGGTGCTCAAGTCTATTTTGAGGCTTTTGGTAGAGTTAGAAGTAATGCACGAGCCAAGATTTAAGGGCATGACTAGGGCATTGCCCCTAGTTTAGTGGATGAAAGTGCTTAGGTCTGATCTAAGGCTTTTAGGTAATTCAGGGTGCACAAGTCTATTTGAGGCTTTTGGTGATTTGTGGTGCTTAGGTATGATTTATGGCTTTCTCATAATGTGAGGTACTCAGGTCAGGTTTGAGGCTTTTGGTGATTTGTGGTGCTTAGGTCTGATTTAAGGCCTTCTGGTAATGTGAGGTACTAAGGTCAGGTTTGAGCCTTTTTGTGATTTATGGTGCTCAGGTCTATTTTAAGGCTTTCCGTGAGGTGCTCAAGTCTAATATGAGGCTTTAGGGTGCTCATGTAACACCCATTGCCCAATCCCAGAGGACTAGACGACGAATACCACATTTGGTGCCAAAGCACCCTCTCATCTCACATAAAACTTCTTGATCATATATTAGAAGTGACTAAGTTTTCATAAGGAGGCAAGTAATATTTTTATAAAATAAGTTTAAGAAAATTCCTATAGAAAATCCGCAAGAGTTTCCCGAAAAAATTAACTTGCCACACAAAGAAAACAGAAACACGTCCAATATTAATTCATCCAAACCCCAAACTCCAAATCAGAGAGATATATCACACAACACTTCTAAACACTAACATCAATCACTTAGGTTCCATCGTATTATTTTACCATTCATTTAGTGAATTATTTATTAACAATTGTACACCATAAATTCACAAAAGCTAATAATACCTAATTAATCACATATCTCATCAAATACAAATTCAATATTTACAACCTCAATACTTTTTACAATATTTCTATACATGCCATAATTACATTTCATTACATATCCTACCCAAAATTAGAATCCCTACTCTGATTCTACTCCTCCGGTCTTCAAGTAGCGTCTACCACTCTTAACCTGTATGTGATAAAAATCAACGCGTTGAGTGGAAGACTTAGTGACGCTAAATAATTATCGATAAAATAGCAAAGGATTGCCAAAGTAACAAATCTCAAATATAATTTAGAATACTCAAATCAAATATAAAATAAGCACCAAAGACGTACTAATTAAATTAAAATATTTCGAAAATCATAAAGAAATTCATTCTTAAAAAAAATTAGTTCATTATTTGACAAAAGTAAGAAAAATTTCATAAATACAAATATATCTTCGATTTCTTTGTAACAGAATAAAATTACGTTCTTAGTTTGGGCTCATAGATATATAGAAAAAAATATAAATAGATTCAATTTCAGAATCACAAAATAATTGAATCACAGAATTGTGGCCTATGAAAGCGTCACCATATATCAAAAAATCGGCCTGTGGGAGCGCCTCTAATGGCCTATGAAAGCACCACACACACAAATAATAAGTGCATTCGCTTATTCAGAAGACCTGATAAGCCTAGCATATGATCCTAGCTTTCATATAACAAAACGGTCTGATAAGCTGAGCATGCTCATATACTGCAATAAATCTCATCCTACTACATTTCAGTCGTGCATAGAAGAGCCCAAATCAAAACCATTCTTTTACAAATTACCTTATTACTTATACATAAGTCCTTTGCAAAACATCTCATAACTTAATACTTATTATTTCAAAATTACTTAACTTACAACTTGTAAATACTCATCAAATCTTTCTTATGTTCCAAATCAAAATCATATCTCTTAATACACATACATGCATAACTTAAAATACTTAAAAATCAATGCTTAAAAAGACAAAAGCATGCCTTACCAACTTAGTGTGGTTCGACCTCTTTAGGTCATCAAAAGGGGAAATAATTCCCTTCCGTAAAACACCATAATTCAAGCTAAAAATACTTCTACAAAACATTAAAACCATCACTTAAAAGCATTTCGTCTTAAACTCATCTTTTCACTTTCAAACCTTCTTTAAGTTTTGGCAAAACTCTTAAACATTGAAATACAAGAAAGAGGTTTTGACCATCATTAATTTACTTATTAAAAAACTCATTTAAGTGGAAATCAAACATAGAAATCAAAGGAAGCATAGTGTCCTTCACCTACCATAGGTTCGGCCACTCTTCCAAATCAAGAGGGAAAATGTTTCTTTTCAAAATAACCGCATTAATCTTAAGGAAAAACATTCAAGAACACATCAAAAACAAAAGAACACAAAATCATGAAACAAAACCAAGGGCTCTTCCTCCAAAGGAGGTTCGGCCACTCTTGGGCAAAGGGGAGAGAGATGTTTCTCTTCCCATTCAAATATTCTTCCATGCTTATAAATCATAGAAAATCATATAAAAACAATCAAATGACCAATTCCCCAACACAGTTCACAAAAACTTCAAAACTCATTCAAAACCTAAAAATTGAAAACTTGAAGAAAATGAAAGGGAAATGAAAGTATTATTACACTAACCTTAAAGACAAGCTTAAAGAAGCTCGCAAAGCCTTAATCCTTGGCTTTATCCTTCCCTTTGGTATAGGGTTCTCCAACCTCTTCAAAGTAAGAGAAATTTACATTAAAATAAAAAATTGACACAAAAAATATATGAAAGCATGATTTAATGCATCAATTACAATTCTAAACCTTGAATTCTACTTAGTAATTCATAAAATCACAAATTCACAACTTACTTACTTGGGTAGCAACTCCAAATTCCTTAGCTTCTAGTCACCAATTTCTACTTCTTCTACTTATTTCTTAAGATTTAATCACTAAACTTTGGTTTAATTCATGAAATTTAAGGTAGTTTAGAGGTAGATAAATGAGAGAAAGTGGCGTGGAGAAGAGAGGAAGAAGATGATGGAATGGTGTTGGTGAGTGGTAACTTTTAAGCAGAAAAGTCAAATTTGGCTTCTTAAGTTTATGTCAAATGGATGGCTATGATCAAGTCAAGGTATTCTCATCCAATGGCTCCAAATATTCATCAAATAATTCTCCTCTAGTTATTATTTAACTCCACAAATTAATTAAATTAACTCTAAAAAAATAATTCCTCAATTATCCCTTAACATACTACACTAGAAAACACTATTCATTAAATGCCTTAATTCTCCAAAAATATTCATGAAATATTTTCCACCCACCTAAATCATGCAAACATGCTCCAAAAATATTAAATAAAATATTAGATATGCATAGTAATTTTTTCAGACTGAAATAATACCAAGTCTCGGATCGATGGTACTATTCATAGACTGATAAATCAATATTACTGACACTGAAAATGACATTGAAAAATGGACCGTTATAGTTCTCCTACCCTTAAAAGAAATTCGTCCTTGAATTTCACCTAATATAAATAGCTGAGGGTGCTACTATCGCATATGGTCTTCTCTTTCCCATGTAGCTTCCTCCGTCTTATGATTCCTCCATAGGACTTTTACTAGAGGTATTCTCTTATTTCTTAATTCCTTAACCTCTCTAGCAAGTATCCTTATGGGTTCTTCCTCATACGTCAAATCCAGCTCGATGGTGATAGACTCGGCTGAAATTACATGCGCAGGATCTTATCTATACCTCTGTAGCATGGATACATGAAGAACATTATGCATCCGATCCAAGTCTTGTGGTAAAACTACTCTATAGGCTAATGGTCCCATATGCTCTGAGATCTTGTATGGACTATAGGACTAGCTTACCCTTCTTACCAAATCTAAAGACTTTCTTCCGTGGAGATAGCTTCAAGAACACTCTGTCACCCACTGAATACTCAATATCCTTCCTCTTAAGATCAGCATATGACTTATGATGATTTGAAGCCGCTTTCAACCTTTTGCTTATGAATCTAACCTTATCCTTTGCATCTCAGATCAAATCGGGACCCACTATCTTACCCTCACTGAGCTCAGTCCAACATAGAGGTGTCCTACACCTCCTACCATACAAAGCCTCAAATGGAGCCATCTGAATACTCGACTGGTAACTGTTATTGTAGGCAAACTCAACAAGCCGAATATACTTCTCTTAATTGCCCTCAAACTCTATCATACAAGCCCTCAACATATCCTCAAGCACCTGAATCACCCGCTCTGACTGACCATCTGTCTGAGGATGGAAAGCTGCGCTGAAATGTAACATGCTGCAGTCCAGTCATAATGGTATCCACCATTGGAGGGTTCATATTCTAATCATTCTCATTTCTAGCAATTCTACCTCTACGGTGCCTGACTGGAGTTGGAGGCCTTGAAGAAGCCTCATCTGAAGCATTTTGCTCCATTCGATAAGGTACTGAAATCAAAATATGGATAAAATCAAACAAACATAATCAATTTATATTTTTATATAATATTCTACTATTCAAATATTTTTCTACTATCTTAATTTAAAGACAGTTACGCTGAATTTAAGAAACAAGGAAGAATACTTCAAGATGTGACATGAATAATTCTGCAGTTATCTAAACCATATAATCTTATGCTCTGATACCAACTTTGTCACGACCCAAAACCATGGGCCGAACCGGCACTAGGACCTAGGTAAGCTCAAGGCTCCCGAGGCCCATAGTAAGCCTAAACTATTAAAAGTGCATTTCTATTATCATTTGACTAAGGAAATAGTAAGCCGATATTATGACATTATTCATAAATAAATCAGAGTTAACATTTCTGACCTAGTCTTAGTATTAAATACTATTCATAGCTTGGGCTCATATCTATTTAATAAAAATATATTCTCATGTAAATATTTATTTGTAATAATATGATCAAACTATTACTATCATATAGTCTCCAAATATTCAAAAAGAACACTCCACAATTTATTTATAACCATATGATAATTTTTTTCACATAACCAAATATTAAATAAACATCCTAACTGCGGAGTTAAATAAATTATGCGGAAAATCACAAATATTAATAGATAATTCATACTAACATGTTCGAATCTCTACGGAGAAAGAAGCAGAGTCTTATAAACCAACGATACTTTTATTTCTTGAAAAATGTTTATGGAAGGGGGGTGAGTTTCACTAAACTCAATGAATAATAATAAATAATGTAAACCCACACGTTCAGGCAGTATATTTTCACAATATATAAAATGGGCATACTTCACAAGCATGTGTCATACATCAGCATCTTCAAACAAACCACATTCAAATATTCACAACATGTGGAAATTGGTCAGTGAAGTCACAAATCCACCTATTGGCCCCCAGCCAATTTCCATTATAATAATATATATATAACGGGGAGCCAATCCTCCATACCTGGCCCACTGACCCATAGTGACACACGTCGTCCCAATTTCCACCCAGATATCAAAGCACATTATTTCACTTCACAATTATATTCAACACAATAAATGCAACATAAGAATGTAATCAAGGGCCAAAATTGTATAAATTTATAAAACCGAAATATTATATATCAAAGACTAAGATTATAGAACTGGAATATTATATTTGGAAAATGAAGGATATCAATATAGCAATAGAAAGAAGAAATGATTCATGATTATTTAAACAACATAAAGAGTATATGGTATGCATATGAAATGCATATATGCAGGATGGTGTGCACCATTTATTATTACTCACAGTGACCGTAGAATAAATTTAGGTTTGTCCTGGGTTCTGATTTAGTGGAGCAGTAGAGGAACTCGGTCGATCCAATAAATATCAGTCCCGATAAATCCTTGAATTCGAGAAGGAGATGGTGGCTAGTGGTGTCGACGTTGCTAGAAGCAGGCTGAGGTCGAGGATAAGATGCCACTGCTGAGTTTGTTGCCAAGGTCGCGCGTGGAGGAGCAGGTAGTGGCTCAAGGCGGCGCGACGCAAGGGACAAGGAGCTGCTGGAGCTCACTGGAAATAGTGGCGCGATGAGGGCCACAGCTGCTGCTGCTACTGTGCGTGAAAGAGAGGACCGAAGATGGTGGTGCTGTGGTGGGCAGTGGTCGGTGCAGTGAGGGAGTGATCGGAGATAGTGAGAGAGGAAGAGAGAGTGAGTTTTTGGTTGTGAAGGAGAGGAAAGTATCGATGAAGAAGGAGAGAAGGAGAGGGAAATAAAAAGAAAAGAGAGAAAAGAAAAAGAAAAAAAAAAGTAAAATGATTAAAAAAAAACAAACTGTCCGACGTTAGATTGTCGGGGAGAAAAAAATAGTAACACACAGTATTTTTCAAAAATATCTGATTCGGGTCTAATTTTAATTAATTCGATACAATAAAAAAAATTGGTCCGATTTTTATTTGATTAACGGTTACTCGATTAATTTTAGGGTGAACCAAAATGATTTCCGGTCCCAATAATATTACGTGGCGTAATATTATTGCCTAATAATTTAACGATTAAATTTAAATGGGAATTATTTTGAAATAAAAATTTTGGGGTATTACATATATAAACATAAGATATGATGTAGTATATGGTAGATTACCTATCCATAATAGTCTAATTGGCTATTAATATGATAAATGACATATGCATGTTTTGTATGATGCGAAATTAGTGAGTGGATAAGGATAATCCATATAATCGCTATAGATACATTGTGGAGACAAAGCTACACGGGATTGTGATATATTATGCCATATATGTATGTACTCACGCCAAGTCCATAGAACCCCCCACATGGATATAATGTATCATGGCTACACTGCAGTTAATAACTTACCATACCATTCTATGGTCGAGGCTATTACAATGACATTTAATATAGGATCACTGATCCCAGGTTAACTCTATCCCACTCCTGTCTAATATGTGATATTAATCATACTCAATCACCTTAAAAGTCTATAAACATAGGATATGATGTAATATATGGTAGAGTACCTATCCATAATAGTCTAATTAGCTATTAGTATGATAAATGACATATGCCACTTATGTGTGATGCCAAATTAGTCTAATTGGATATGTAGATTACCTATCCAAAATTAGTGTGTTGCTCATGGACATTATATTTGTAACAGATTGTTTTTTTATTGTCTTTTTCAGTGTCGGTAATAGTGATTTTTCGGTCTGTGAATTGTACTATCGGTCATGGACTTGGTATTATTTCGGTCCGAAAAAATTATTATGAGTGTCTAATATTTTATTCAATATTTTTGGAGCATGTTTGCATGATTTAAGTGGGTAGGGAATATTTCATGAATATTTTTGGAGAATTGCGGTAACTAATGAATATTATTTTTAGTGTAGTATTTCAAGCAATAAAGGAGGAATTATTTTTGTGGAGTTAATTTAATTAATTTGTGGAGTTAAAATAATATTTGGAAGAGAGTTATTTGAGGAATATTTAGAGCCATTGGATGAGATTACCTAAGACTTGATCATAGCCATTGATTTAGCATAAAATGAAGAAGCAAAGTTTGACTTTGCTACTTAAGCAACAACTTCTCTTTCTTCTTCTCTATCTCCATCTCCACGCCATTTTCACTCTCTTTTCCTCCATTTTTCTTTCATTTTATTATCTCCAATTACCACCAAACAACCAAATTAAACCAAAAAAATAGTGATTAAACCTTAAGAATTAAGTAGTAGAAGATGGAAATTTTGAATAAAGAGTTAGAGAATTGAAGTTGCCATTGAAGAGGTAAGTTGTGATTTTTGGGTTTTGTGACTTTCTAAGTAGAATTAAAGGTTTAGGCATGGAATTAATGCATTAAATCATGCTCCATTTTTTTCTTATGTTAATTTTGGTTTTAATGTGCCCATTTTCCTACTTTGAAGAAGTGGGAGAACCCTCCATCAAAGGGAAAGGAAAAGCTTAAGAATGAAGCTTTCTAAGCTTCTTAAAGCTTGATTAAGAGGTTAGTGCAATTATACTTTCAATTCCCTTTCAAATTATTTAAGTTGTAATTTTTAGGTTTTGAATAATTTTTTACGAAATTGGGTGATTTGAGTTGGGGAAATGTATTGTGGATTTTTTAATATGATTTCCTATGGTTTATAAGCATGAGAGAATGCTAGAATGGGAAGAGAAACCTCTCCTCCCTCTCCTCTCATGAATTACTGAACCCTCCTTAAGGGAAGGGCATTGATTTTTGTTATTGTTTTTTATTTCCTTTGATTGTAAATGAGTTTTGAAGTGGTTTTTCTTATCATTTATGAGATTAATTTTGAAAGAAACCATTTCCCGCTTTGATTTTGAAGAATGGCCGAATCTTGTTAAGGTGAAGGGCATTTTGATTTCTTTGATTTTCAACCTAGATTTTAATTTAAATGAGTTTATTAATAAGTAATTTGGTAATGGTTTAAAGCTGTAATTTGAATTTCAATGTTTAGGTATTTTTCATGACTTAAAGAAGGTTTTGAAATGGTAAATTGGGTTTGATGATTAAGTATTTTAAGTAATGAATTTAATGATTTTGAGAAGTGATTTTAAGTTGATAATTAGTACTTTTAATGGAGGTATTATGAAAGTAAGGTTTTTGTCTGAAACATGAATTGATTTTGTTGGATTTTACAAGTTGTAAGTAAAGGTGTTTTGAAATAATAAGTGTTAATTTTAAAATGTTTTTGGATAAAGAAATGGTGAATGAGAAATAAGATTTATTGTGAGAGAATGCATTTATTTTAGGCTCTACTATACATGATTGGCATGTGGTATGATGAGATGTATTGTGATATGTGAGCATGCTCGGGTTATCAGCCCATTTTGTTTGGTGCAGCTATGATCATATGCTAGGGTTATCAGCCCTTATAACTAGGCGGACACGCTTATTATTTGTGGTAGTGCTTGCATAGGCCATGGTGGTGCTTTCATAAGCCACGGTGGCGTTTCCACATGCCACAATTGTGTGATTGGTGGGTGGCGCTTTCACAGGCCACGATCAAATTTGCTTACATTCATTCGGTATTGGTACGAGCCTTAAATAAGAAAATAAGAGGAATTTTATTTCATTTTCAAGAAATTGAAAACATATTAGTATTTGTGATAATTTCTTATTTATATTGAGTTTGGTATACATTTTTAATATGTGAATTTATTTATGGTTTTGTAATATTGGATTTTATTAGCACGTTTTCTGTGTTTTATATATATATATATATATATTCTGATTTAAGTATTTTCAAAAACATTTGAGATTTATTACTCGATATTTCATGGTTAATTTAAATTATAATTATTTTGCACCAATGAGTCTTCCATTCATCGCGTTGATTTTTATCACGCGTAGGTTGTGAGCTGTCGATGCTACGCGAAGACCGAAGCGATAGCATCAGAGTAGAAGTGTAGCTTTTGGGTAGGACATGTATATTAATGTATATTATGGCATGTATAAACTTATCGTAAAAATATTGGGTTTGTAAATATTGAGAATGTAAATAATTAGATTTGTGGATATTAAAGTAACATTATTTGTTTATATGTATGGTGTATGAATGATGACATATATATTTTTGATATGAATGATGAATTATTATGATAGAACTTAAGTAATTAATGCAACCTTTTAGAAGTGCTTGTGGTATGTTGTGTTGAACTGGAGTTTTGGGGTTTGGAGAAATTATACTGGAAGTGCATATATTTTCTTTGTGTGGCAAGTTAATCTTTAGGGGAAACTCTTCCAAAATTTTTATAGGAATTTTTTTATGAAAATCTTTAGGGGAAACTCCATTTTTTTAAATTTCTAAATTACTTGTCTCCTTATAAAAATCTAACCACTTCTAATGTTTGATTTAGAGTTATTGTGACATAAGACGGTGCTTCGGCACCAAATGTGGCAAACGCCGTCTGGTTCTCTAGGATTAGGAGGCGAGTGTTACAATATTGCTAGTTTCCCACAATATATGTACGTATTCACCCCAGGTCCATATAACCCCCCATGTGGATATAATGCATCATGGCTACGGTGCATTTAACAACTTGCCAAACCATTCTATGGCCAAGGCTATTACAATGACATCTGATATAGGATCACTATGGATAAGGATAATCCATGTAATCATTATAGATTACATTAAATACATTGTAAGGACAAATGTACACGAGATAGTGATATATTATGTTATACATGGGGGTATAATATACGTGCGGTTAGTGTTTTCCTCAATCATATGGTACGTTAGTACAGTAGTGAGACATATGTGGTGATATCAAATTCATTCCAACCATAAATATGCCTATTAGTATGACAAAGGGTGACAGAATCAGCAAGGTATATATAATATAGTTCTTAGCCTAATCAAAATTAATATGTTGCTCATGGACATTAAATTACTAATTTCCCACCATATATGTATGTACTCATGCCAAGTCCATATAACCCCACATGTGGATATAATGTATCATGGCTACACTGCAGTTAACAACTTGCCATACCATTCTATGGCTAAGGCTATTATAATGACATCTAATATAGGATTAGTGATCCCAGCTTAACTCTACCCCACTTCTACCCGATATCGTATGGTGTTAAACATACTCAATCGCCATAGAAGTCTATAAACAGAGGATATGATCTAGTATATGGTAGATTACCTACCCATAATAGTCTAATTGGCTATTAGTGTGATAAATGACATATGCCACTTATGTATGATGCCAAATTTGTGAGTGGCTAAGGATAATCCATATAATCATTGTAGATTACATTAAATACACCGTGGGACAAAAGTACACGGGATAGTGATATATTATGCTATATATGGTGGTATGATATATGTGCGGTTATTATTTTCCTTGATCACGTGGTAAGTTAGTACTGGAGTGAGACATATATGGTGATATCAAATTCATTCCAGCCATAAATATGCCCATTGCTATGACACAAGATGATAGAATCAACAAGGTATATATAGCACAGTTCTTAGCCCAATCAAAATTAGTACGTTGCTCATGGACATTATATTACTAGTTTCCTACCATATATGTATTTACTCACGCCAAGTCCATATAACCCCCCACATGGATATAACGTATCATGGCTACACTGTAGTTAACAACTTGCCATACCATTCTATGGCTAAGGCTATTATAATGACATTTAATATAGGATCAGTGATCCCAGCTTAACTCTACCCCACTCCTGTCCGATATCATATGAACTTAAACATACTTAATCACCACAGAAGTCTATAAACAGAGGATGTGATGTATTATATGGTAGATTACCTACCCATAATAGTCTAATTGGCTATTAGTGTGATAAATGACATATGCCACTTATGTATGACGCCATATTTGTGAGTGGCTAAGCATAATCCATATAATCGTTATAGTTTACATTAAATACATTGTGGGAAAAAGATACAGAGGATAGTGATATATTATGCTATACATGGGGGTATGATATACCTGCAGTTAGTGTTTTGCTCAATCATGTGGTACATTAGTATTGGAGTGAAACATATATGGTGATATCAAATTCATTCCAACCATATATATGCCCATTGGTGTGACACAGGGTGACAGAATCAGCAAGGTATATATGGCATAGTTTTTAGCCCAATCAAAATTAGTATGTTGCTCATGGACATTATATCACTAGTTTCCCACGATATATGTATGTACTCACGCCAAGTCCATATAACCCCCCACGTGGATGTAATGTATCATGGCTACACTATAATTAATAACTTGCTATACCATTCCATGGCCAAGGCTATTATAATGACATCTAACATAGGATCATTGATCCCAGCTTAACTCTAACCCACTCCTATCCGATATTGTATGGTGTTAAACATACTCAATCACCATTGAAGTCTATAAACATAGGATATAATGTTGTATATGGTAGATTAGCTACCCATAATAGTCTAATTGGATATTAGTATGATAAATGACATATGCGACTTACGTATGTTGCGAAATTAGTGAGTGCCTAAGGATAATCCATATAGTCGTTATAGATTACATTAAATACATTATGGGAACAAAGGTATACGGGATAGTGATATATTATGCTATACATTGGGGTATGATATACGTACAGTTAGTGTTTTCCTCAATCATGTGATACGTTAGTACAGAAGTGAGACATATATGGTGATATCAAATTCATTCCAACTATATGTATGCGCATTGGTATGACACAGGGTGACAAAATCAACAAGGTATGTATAGCATTGTTCTCACCCCAATCAAAATTAGTATGTTGCTCATGGACATGATATTACTAGTTTCCCACCATATATGCATTTATTCACCCCAAGTCCATATAACCACCCACGTGGATATAATGTATCATGGATACACTGCAGTTAACAACTTGCCATACCATTCTATGGCCAAGGCTATTATAATGACATCTAATATAGGATCACTTATATTAGCTTAAATCTACCCCACTCCTGTCCGATATTATATGGTATTAATCATGCTCTATCACTATAAAAGTCTAAATGATGTAGTATGTGGTAGATTACCTATTCATAATAGTCTAATTGGCTATTAGTATGATAAATGACATATGCCACTTATGTATGATGCCAAATTAGTGAGTGGATAAGGATAATCCATAGAATCGTTAAAGATTACATTAAATACATTGTTGGGACAAAGGTAAATGAGATAGTGATATATTATGCTATACCTGGGGGTATGATATACGTGTTATTGGTGTTTTCCTCAATCATTTGGTACGTTAGTATTGGAGTGAAACATATATGGTGATATCAAATTCATTCCAGCCATATATATGCCCATTGGTGTGACATAGGGTGACAGAATTAGCAAGGTATATATAGTATAGTTCTTACCCCAATAATAATTAGTATGTTGTTTATGGACATTATATTACTAGTTTCGCACCATATATGCATTTATTCACCCCAAGTCCATATAACCCCCCATGTGGATATAATGTATCATGGCTACACTGTAGTTAACAACTTGCCATACCATTCTATGGCCAAGGCTATTACAATGACATCAAGTATAGGATCACTGATCCCAACTTAACTCTACCCCACTCCTGTTCGATATTATATGGTATTAATCATACACAATCACCATAGAGGTCTATACGATGTAGTATATGGTAGATTACCTCTCTATAATAATCTAATTGGCAGTTAGCATGATAAATGACATATGGCACTTATGTGTGATGCAAAATTAGTGAGTGGATAAGGATAATCCATATAATCGTTATAGATTACATTAAATACATTATGGGGAGAAAGGTACACATGATAGTGATATATTATGCTATACATGGGGGTATGATATACGTGGGGTTACTGTTTTGCTCAATTAAGTGGTACGTTAGTGTAAGAGTGAGACATATATGGTGATATCAAATTCATTCCAACCAGATATATGCCTTTTGGTATGACACAAGGTGACAGAATCGGCAAGTTATACATAGTATAGTTCTTAGCCTAATCAAAATTAGTATGTTGCTCATGGACATTATATTGCTTGTTTCCCACGATATATGTATTTATTCAAGCCGGATGCATATAACCCCTCACGTGGACGTAATGTATCATGGCTACACTGCAGTTAACAACTTCCCATACCATTCTATGGCTAAGTCTATTACGATGACATCTAATATAGGATCATTGATCCTAGCTTAACTCTACCCCACTCCTGTCCGATATTATATGGTGTTAAACACGCTCAATCTCCATAGAAGTCTATAAACATAGGATATGATGTAGTATATAGTAGATTACCTATCCATAATAGTCTAATTGGCTACTAGTATGACAAATGCCATATGGCACTTATGTATGATGCCAAAGTAGTGGGTGGTTAAGGATAATCCATATAATCATTATAGATTACATTAAATATATTGTGGGGATAAAGGTACACAGGATAGTGATATATTATGCGATACATGGGTTGTGGTATACGTGCTGTTAGTGTTTTCCTCAATCATGTAGCACATTAGTACAAGAGTGAGACGTATATGGTGATATCTGTAACACCCGTAGCCCAATCTCAGAGAACCAGATAGCGGATGCTGCATTCGGTGCCGGAGCACCGTCTTATGTCACCTGCTAACTCTAGATCCCATATTAAAAGTGGTTAGATTTTCATAGTGAAGCAAGTGATTAAAAGTTTTTTTAAAAAAAGGTATTTAAAATAAAGGTTAAGGTTTAAGGAAATTCCTATAAAAATTTCGCAAGAGTTTCGACTAAAAAAATTAACTTGCCACACAAGAAAATGTACACACTTCTAATATAATTCCTCCAAACCCCAAAAGTCTATTTCAATACAACAAGTCGCAAACAAGTCTAAAAGGTCGCAAATGTTTACTTAAGTTCTAACATACCAATACACTATTCATTCATGAATATATAAATATATCATTCCATTCATATACCACAAATAGAATTAATAGTATTACTGAAATATCCACAAATCTCATTATTTACATTCTCAATATCTACATATCCATTACTTCTTACAAAAATATTATACATGCCATAATTTACATTAATATGTACATATCCTATCAAAAGCTACACTCCTACTCTGATGCTGTCTCTTTGGTCTTCGTGTAGCACCCATAGCTCACAACCTGTACGTGATAAAAATCAACGCGTTGAGTGGAAGACTCAGTGGTGCTAAATAATTATAAATTAAAATAACCAAAAAAATGCCAAATAACAAATTCAAATATGTTTCAAAACACTGAATTTCAAATATATATATATTAAACATCGAAAGTGTACTAGTTAAATCCGAATATTTTGAAAAACAAATAAAGAAATTCACACCTTAAAAATTTATACCAACTCAAAATAAATAAGAAAATAACACAAATACACATATATATAATTTCGATTCCTTTTTAACGAAATAAAATTCCACTTCTTTTTTCTTTTTTTTTTATTAAGGCTCACACCTATATCAAATGTACGTAACTAGATTTGATCGTGGCCTGTTAACGCACCACCTACCAATCACACAATCGTGGCCTATGGAAGCGCCACCGTGGCCTGTGAATGCATCACCCACCAATCACACAACCGTGGTCTATGAAATCATCATCGTGGCCTGTGCAAGCACTACCCTAAATAATAAGTGCGTTCGCTGATTTATAAGGGTTGATAACCCTAGCATATGATCATAGCTCCACCAAACAGAATGGGCTGATAACCCGAGCATGCTCACATATCGCAACACATCTCATCATACCACATGTCAATCATGCCTAGTAAAGCCTAAAATAAGTGCATTCTCCCACAATAAATCTTATTTCTCATTTACCATTTCTTATCCAAAAACATTTTAAAATTAACAATTATTATACAAAATACCTTTACTTACAACTTGTAAAATCCAACCAAAATCAATTCATGATTCAGCAAAAACCTTACTTTCATAATACCTTCATTAAAAGTTCTAATTATCAAACTTAAAACCACCTCTCAAAATCATTGAATTCATTTCTCAAAACCATTAACCATAAAACCCAAATTTACCATTTCAAAACCTTCTTTAAGTCATGAAAAATACTTACACATTGAAATTCAATTTGAATCTTTAGACCATCACCAAATTACTTATTAATAAGCTCATCTAAATCAAAATCAAGCTTGAAAATCAAAGGAACACAAAGGCCCTTCACCTTACTATGGTTTGGCCATTATTTCAAAATAAAATAGGAAATGGTTTCTCTCCAAATTAATTTCATAAATCATAAGAAAACACATCTCAAAACTCATTCAAGCTCAAATTAAGTATAAAAATTAAAGGACAAAAAATGCCCTTTACCATGAGTGGTTCGGCCACTCTTAGTTGGAGGGGAAAGGGATGTTTCCCTTCCCTTCCAAGCATTCTACCATGCTTAAAACTCATGGGAAAACACATTAAAGTAACCAAATTCTCATCCCCAACACAATTCACACATATTCTCCAAAATTCATCAAAAACCTAGAAACGGAAAACTTGAGAAATTGAAAGAAGAAAAGATGTAGTAGTGCACTAAACTTTCAATTAAGCTTTAGAAAGCTTATAAGGCTTCAATCCTTAGCTTTCTCTTTCCCCTTTGAGGATGGTTCTCCAACCTCTTCAAAATAGGAGAAAATCCCTTAAAAATTAAGAATTAACATACTAGATAGAGAGAGCATGATTTAATGCATTAATGTCATGTCTAATCTTAGAATTCTACCTAATAAATCACAAAATCTAAAAATTCACAACTTACCTCTTCAATGGCAACTTCAATTCTCTAGCTTAGGAACTCTAAATTTTAGCTCCTACTACTTAATTCTTAAGAGTTAATCAGTATTCTTTGATTTAATTTGATTATTTAGTGGTAATTTGTGGTAATAAAATGGAGGAGGAAGAAGAGATGGAAATGGCGTGGGAGATGGAGATGGGAAGAAGAAAGAGAAGTTGTTGCTTAAGTAGCAAAGTCAAACTTTGCTTCCTCTCTTTATGCTAAATCAAGGGCCATGATCAAGTCCTAAGTAATCTCATCCAATGGCTCTAAATATTCCACAAATAATTCTCTTTCAAATATTATTTAACTGCACAAACTAATTAAATTAACTCCACAAAAATAATTCATCATTTATTCCTTAATATACTACACTAAAAATAATATTCATTAGTTGCCGCAATTCTCCAAAAATATTCATGAAATATTTTCTACCCACCTAAATCATGCAAACATGCTCCAAAAAAATATTAAATAACATACTAGACACATGTGGTAATTTTTCAAGACCGAAATAATACAAAGTCCCGGATCGATGGTACTATTCACAAACCGGTAAATCACTATTACCAATACTGAAAAAAGTCTGTTACAGATCAACTCATTTAAAGCATAAAAATCAAGTCTTGAAGCACAAAAATATAAAATGACACCAAATAATTCCTAAAAATACCTAAATATAAGAAATAGCACAAACCTCCAAAATGCTAGTCTCCTAACACCTCTTTTCCCTTATTCTTGGAGGTAGAACCTTCTAAAAAAAGAAAAATCTAAATAAATATTTAGACTTAGTGAAAATAAAAATCTAAATGCATGAACAACATAAATAAATGTATGAGAACTTATTTCTAGCCTTAGTTTGAAAAATCACTAAGATTTCAGATGAGAGAGAAAGAGGTAGAACAGGTTTTAGTGAAAAAAAGTTTACCAAATAGTGAAAATTCAGAATTTTGATGCAAGAATTCACTTCCTTAGCTTATGTATGTAAATATTTTTGCTTAAACTTGTTCAAAAATGGTGGTTTTTATGGTGTAGTGAAGAAAAATGGAGAAGATAGGGAGAGAGTTTGGTTTGGTGGCTAGGGTCTTGATGAAGAAGAAGATGGGTTGTTGCACGTTTGATTATTAAGGTTTTAGATGACTTTTAGGCACTTTGATAATTTCTGCAAATGAACGGTGGAGATTAGATCTTAAAAATTCGTCCAAAGGCTCATATTAATTCATTAATGACAATTTGGTAATTTGCCATTGTGTAGATACAAGATTAACTTGGTCAAAAGTCTTATAGATAGAAGGCTAGGATTTGTTTTAGGTTTCTCTCATCCAGAGGCTAGAATTAAACACTACACTAAGTCTAACTACACATAATAAAAACTTCACAAATACACATATCATGCCATAAAGTAATTTTCTATGTAATTAAAATTACTAAAATAATTTATGGCACCATAAATCAACTATATAAGCATAAATCATATCATTAATAAATTAAATCTCAACACATGTGAAATTACTAAACTAACCCTATGACATTATTCACCAAAATCATAATTAAATCATAATAATTTGTAATTAGGCTCTAAAATGATTTAATGCATGCTAATGGCATGTTTAGAAAATATGGATGTGATGAAAAGACTCACTAGCTCAGCGAAATAAGGGTGGATTTGGACTCCTCGTGAAAAATCGAGTAGATTAGTGGTACCCTTGCGAAATTCTGGTTGAGCTCAACTTTTCGGCCACTGCGCACGACAGAGCTAACGGTGGTCCGACGAGACATGTGGGAGAGAGAATATTGCATTTTGCGCATTGGACATGAATCCGAATTCCGATTTCCAATCAGTATACTTTAAGATTCAATTATTAAATTATAAAGTAATTGTGATTGGAATTTATTTAGTTGAAATATTTATATTGGTTTAATTATGGTTAGGTAATTAAATGAAATATAGAGTGAACTAAATTACCAATTTATTTATGAAATTTACCAAATTATGAGAATTGTTAATAAAAGAATGATAAGAATGTGTAAGTAAGAAAATATTAAATGGAGATTGTTGAATTGTCAATGGTGGAACAATATAGATAGTGAAATCGAATTTAGTAATATTGAGATTGGCAAATGGGAAATGACTGTGAATTATTTTGCTTGATGGATGGGCTGTGTGATATTGTAATAAATGTGAAATTTGAATAGACTGGTGTGAATACTCAATTTTTTAGGCTCAAAAAGCCTATTTTCCCGGACTGCAAACAGGCCGGCCGGACCAAAGGCCATTTTGAAAATTCACCGAAAGCACGACAATATGGTACTTGAAATGTCCGAAAAATTATGAGGATCGTAGAACTAGTCCCGGAATATTTTTTGGAGGTTCGGAACTCCCGAAAAAGCCTCCGGAGTGAGAAAAAAGGAGGAGGGTGGGGCATGCCCGCCCAAGCCAGGCGGTCATGCCCGCCCTGACCAGGCGGTCACGCCCGCCCTAGCGCACACCAATTAGTAAGTAGCTTGCGCCAATTGCAACTGACTCGTGCCTCTTGAGCCCCAAAGCCTTCAGATTTTTAGTTTTCTCATATTTTCTAATTTTCTGATATTTATAACCTCCAATTATCTTGGTATGAGACAAAATCACTTTTAGTGGTGTGAGATCATTAATTCCGAAGCCAAGTAACTTAAAAAAAAATTCAAATCATACCAAGATTTCGAGATCGAAGTGAGTTGAGCTACGATGAAGAACTCATA
>CANUEP010213481.1:0-21934 GCA_947857235.1 Jatropha podagrica | reverse complement strand
TAATAATTAGGCAATAATTGCTCTCTAAGAGATTATAAAAGCAGATCAATAAGAGGGGGAAGGGCATCAGATTCACTTTGTTTACTGAGCTCTAGGAGCTGTATCGGGATTAATCCTGGAAATCCATCTGCTTGTAATCTCCTTTTCTTTCTTTACCAGTTTATTTCGATAAAATAATCATCCCATATTCTCTCAACCGTTTTTACTCTAACAGAATTACATGATTTTTGAGGCTTGATGGATTCTAATCATTTTCTCTTCCTCTGTCATTTTCTTCCTTTCTTATCTTTCTTTCTCTTCCCTTTTTAATTTTTCGTGCAGTTAGTGAGGCTGTGATACTGAGGAAATTATCTTATCAAGAGGCCTGGGAAATGGTAAACTTGATCACATCTCACGCCTGTCAAAGTTGTTCCTGATTTCTAGGTGGATTGTTTCTAAGATTAAATCATGTGATTGTGCAGTCATATTTTGGAGCAAATGTTTTACATCCCCGCACTATTATTCCTGTTATGCGATATGATATTCCAATCATGATAAGGAATATTTTCAACCTTTCTTCACCTGGAACGATGATTTGTCAGCCTTCTATGAATGAGAATGAAGATGGCCAGAAACTGGACTCTGTCAAAGGCTTTGCTACAATAGATAATGTGGCCCTTGTGAATGTTGAGGGGTGAGCTATTCCATGGTCTTATTCCTTCGTGCATTTGCAGTTTATATGTTGTGCTGTGAATTTTGTTTTTCTCCAGTTTCGTTATGTTTTTATTTTTGCAGAACTGGAATGGCCGGTATTCCTGGTACAGCTAGTGCCATTTTTGGTGCTGTGAAAGATGTGGGAGCTAATGTCATTATGATATCTCAGGTACTTCTATCCCTCAGTTTCAGTTTTAACAGTTTTCTTAGTTAACACAGACATTTAGTTTGATTTAGTTTAATGAAGGCTAGTAGCGAGCATTCTGTATGCTTTGCGGTGCCTGAAAAGGAAGTAAAAGCTGTTGCAGAGACCTTGCAGTCTAGATTTCGTGAAGCTCTGGATGCTGGACGCCTTTCACAGGTGCTATTTCAGATTTAATTGTAGTGCTGGATTTGTTTATTGACAAGTTATACAAGATCCTTATTATTTTATTGTCTCCTTTTTAGACTTATTATGGCTTTAAATGTTTGTGCATCCCAACCCGCCAAACACACACACACTCCGAGTAGAACCACAAAAGGAAAAAAGGTTTTTAACCCCCCTTAAAAATTTTAGCTTCGGCCTTTCTCCTCTTGGAACTTTGGTCTTTACTTTACTTTTAACCATCACAGTTTCAAACATGAACTGCTTATGTGTTTAAGTTGCTTATTCATCCTTATGGTCTAATTTCTTGGCTTATTCTTTGTTTTAGAATCTGCATGTTAAATTGGGTCTTCCTATCTTTACTTGTATGAGCGCAATATATGATCCATTTTTTGCTGAATGGACTGGAATGTTATTTTGTTCTGTTAATTTGTCAAAAAAATTATTCCCAAATGATCCATCTATAATTGTCTTCCTATCTTTACTTTGTTCTTCTTAGGTTGCCATTATTCCAAATTGTAGCATTTTAGCAGCAGTTGGCCAAAAAATGGCTAGTACTCCTGGAGTTAGTGCTACTTTATTCAATGCCCTAGCTAAGGTAATTTTTGTTAATGGTTCAATTTTCATTTATCCTTCTACTCTGCATTTTATTTATTTAGTTTGCTCCTTGCTATAGCTGTGATTGAAGTTTGGAATATTATGGCAATGCAGGCTAATATTAATGTCCGTGCCATAGCCCAAGGTTGCTCTGAGCATAATATTACTGTGGTAGTCAAGCGTGAAGATTGTATAAGAGCTTTAAAAGCTGTCCATTCAAGATTTTTTCTCTCAAAAACCACAATAGCAATGGGGATCATTGGACCTGGTTTGATCGGTGCCACGTTGCTTGAACAACTAAGGGACCAGGTGCATTGTTAGTTCTTGTATCTTTTATTAGTTCATTCATCTGCAGCCAACTAAGCTCTATGTATATGTCCATAGTAGTCTGTTTCAACAAAGTTATAATGTGGAATTTTGGTAAAATGTGATGTCATTTTATGTCGTTATTAATTTATTATATGAACCATATAGTTTTTCTTCCCCAATTGAAGCCAAGTAGCCAACTGGCATTTTTTTTAGTGTTCTGATGAATCTTTTGAAAAGTGCCCTAAATGCAGTGTGCTAAGTAGGATTAATGAGGAGGAAACTGAAAATGCATGGTAAAAGAAAAGAATCATGTTTGCTTGGAGCCTTGAGATATTCAAATAAGGTTCATTTGAAGAAACAAGAGAAAGTATTACTTCTTGCGGGTTTGGATTATTCCCACCTATTGTTTGGGCAAGTTACAAATTCAATGTAGTTCCTTTAACAAAGTGCTCTTTAGAGAAATTGTTTTGTGAGCAATCATTTAAGAAACTGGTCACTAGGGCTGTATATGGTCTGGATCACTTTATGCATGAGGGCAATGGGGGGGAGGGGAGCTTATGAGATAGGGATGAGGAAATGTCTTGGAAACCTAGATAGTTTTCTCCTTTTGATTTTTGCATGATGGTTGTAGTGGTTACTCTTCTCTAAGTGACTTGTAGCCTGATCTGTCTGTGTTGACAATGGATGAGGATATTTTGGTGAATTTTGTTCATAGTTGAATTTTTAACAAAATCAAGATGATTGATTTGGAGTAATGTACCCCAAGGAATTTTTATGATCTTTGGAAGGTAAATATATTTTTCAGTTTTTTGATGTCTTGTACAAGATTTCGACAGACTTATGTGGAATAAAGTTGAATGGAGCATATTTAGGAATCAGTTTGAGACAAAAGTCTTATATTGTAGGGTCAATATCGAAGTAGTCAATGAGAAGATACTAGATTGACACATCTTTCTATAGATGATAATTTGAATGGTATAAATGGTTAGTCTCCAAGGTTGCGTTCTTTTTTTCCTCCTTTTACCTTCTCTAGGAGAGTCTACTGTGGAACTGATATTGATGGTCTTCAATCTAACTCTACATAAGTGATGCCGAAACATCAAGCATTTTGCTCTTGCATTTGAGGCGAGTAAGGAAGTTGTTGGAACTTGCTTTTTGAGTAGAAATTTTGTCATTTGTGGTTAATAGGTACAACATTCAAAGGTTTTAAAAAACAAAAATATGGGATTTAATATTTGGATTCGCATATGGTATTGGACATGTGTGACTTTTAGAAATAGAAGATCTAGTGCCACAAAAGGACTTTCTTTGTACTTCATGATTCCCTTGGATGAATCTTTTGATAGAGCTTTTAATTTAAAAATATATCAAGGATTACTATGACTGGTAGTTTGGTGGTTATTGCACTGAAAGCAAATGTAGGATCAATATCTTCAAAAATGGTATCGAGAATAGCATTTCTAGGATTTGTTTAGCATTAGCTATTGCTGAGAAAACAAGATATTGACTGTGTTGATTAGATGTGATTGATTTTAGTATTCTTTTAATGTAGATTAATTGTTTTTTGCAACTATATAAAGGGTGCTTTTCTAGCAAATCATTTTCAATATCAATGCCAAATAGCCTCTTAATCACCTACTTTTTATTTTATGGTTGGTAATTATTTGCAAATTCAGTATCTTCATAATCATTATGAATCTGTCTTCTAACTGTGGTTTAAGAAATTTCATTGGTATCATCTATATAGGTATGACTTAACCTTTGTGATATAAGTGGTTTTTTTATCTTTTCTTTTCAAAGTCTTAGAACCTTATTTACAGAGGATGATAAAGTAAGTTTTGTAAATGCACTGGATAGTAGAGATTAAAAGTTTTTATAAATAAATAACAATTAGTGACTAGAAATATTCTTGGCCATCTATACTTGTAGCTATTTGATATAGGTAGCCATGCTATGCTTCTTGTAATTGGATTACAGGCTGAAATGTTATTTGATAATCGCTTGTCTTCAAGTTTGACAAAATGGGTCTAGCTTTAAGTTATAAATTTAAAAGCTCTATTTCAATCTAAACAAATTTTGCAATTTCTTTGCAGGCAGCAGTCCTGAAGGAAGAATTTAACATTGATCTGCGTGTCATGGGAATCATTGGCTCAAGAAGAATGCTTTTGAGTGAAGTGTAAGCTTCATGCTTCCATAAGTTGCTGCCTGCATGATAGTACACTGTGTATGGTATTAGTTCTATTTAATGTTACTTCTTAGATTCTGTTGAGAGTAAATTGTAGCACCTTCCTACTTTAATCAATGGATTTCAAGGGTTCACAAGTCTCATAAATACATTTGCTTATATTGCAACTTTATCAAATTTTGATAAAATGAAATAAAATTGTAAGAAGCAATAAATTGATGTCCAGAATATTAGGAGGTATTCTATGCATGAGATCCCCTAGAAATTCAAGGAACCCTTGCTGCTTCATTGGAAATCACCTAAACAATAATTCCAAATAGATGATTTTAACTCATGAGATCAAATAGAGAGAGTTCGCAAGGGCATGCTAAATTGAAGACCCGATGGTGGAAGCTTCCTTATGATGGCAGTGCGAATAGTCTTTGAACTGTAGAAATTCAAATGAGGAAGAGCTACTATGAAAAATGGATTAGATGTTTAAAATTAGAATAAGTTGTCTATGTGGGGATTTTTTGTGCTAATGTACTGTTATCATTGCATACCCATATTTCTAATCCTAAAAACTGGTGTTCAACTCCTTATCCAAAAAGATAAAACCCATCTCACTGTAAATAATACTCTCAAGCCTTTCCCCTGCTTTAGTATGGGTAGTAATCTAATTATTATGGGTAGTACTCTTCTTATCCAAAAAGATAAAACACGTCTCACACTGTAAATAACCCAAAGTTTTAATAGTGTTGTCAGCTTAGCAAGGTTCTAATATGGGTGTTGTTCTTGTAATTTTGGGTTTCTCTTATTCCAAGTATACAAGGGAAAATCCTATTGGTCTCATATAAATTAAATAGGTGCTTAGAACCTTCTTAATGGTGAAAAATATGGGTGGCCCTTTTTGGATCTAAGCGCATTACTGAATGACATTAAATTCCTTGCAAATTGTTTTACATTTCTCTGGCTTTCAGTATTTGGGAAAAAAGTTCTCACAGAAATTTTGATGACTTGAAAGCATGCGTTTGTCTACTTAGATATGGTTATCATGAGTGGAGGTGATTCATATATTTGTTGTGACAAGAAAAAACGTTGTGTTGTTCTTTTGACTGCAAGCATACTAAAGTTAATTGCATGTGGATAAGAATCTTAACCCTTGTCTCTGGTTGTAGTGGAATTAACCTGTCAAGATGGAGAGAACTTGCAATGGAGAATGGTGAAGTGGCTGACCTGGAGAAATTCACGCAACATGTCCAGGGAAACCATTTTATTCCAAATACCGTTTTGGTAGATTGCACTGCAGACTCTAAGGTTGCAAGTTGTTATTATGATTGGTTACGGAAGGGAATTCATGTGATTACTCCTAACAAAAAGGCGAATTCTGGGCCACTTGATCAGGTAACAGAATTACACTGGTAATCTTATTGAATCCTTACTGTTTTAATCAGTTTCCTTTGCAAAGAGACTTTTCATTTTCATAAAACTATGATCAGTCACCTAGAAATATCTTGCCAAAGGGCATATATTTTTTGTCCCTGGACTCCCTTTTAGACCTGTTGACACATGTTTCATCCTTCCCATTTTGGTTTTTGTCGTTGCTCTTCTTGATACGTCATTTCAATGCCTAACTGCTTGCATTAACCCATCCATTTTTGCTATTATTCGATACATTTTCCTCTTTAGGAATCTTTTTCTATTTCACATCTGTTCTCACTCAATTTGAAAACCCCTGTCAAACAACTAAGTTTCAACCAAACACATGTTGAACATTGTTAAAGCTTAGATTTTGTAGCACTCAACCCCGAAGTTGAGGAAAAAATTCATTTGATGTGAAATTCAAGTACCAAGGACTAAACTAAATGGAAATGAATTGATGTGGCAACTGATACTGCTTGCCCAGTACTAAAGTAAATTAATAAAAAATATGATTGCTGGATAGTCAGGAAAAAATATACATGCATATTCTTCCAAAGATTGATTGCCATAATCCTTATTTTGTGTGGAACAAGATAACTGATAGGCTTACCTTGTCTCAGTGTCCGCAAGCTGGAGATGAGCCCTTGTCTTTAGAAATTAAACAATCTTAAAGAAATATTGCTAATAGATTTGGTGGCTTACTTACTTGTAAGGTGAATCTAATTAACTATTGAATATATCATTACCCTTAAACTCTTTGTTTCAGTTAGGCACTCTATTTCTGCATCACAAATTTGAATATAAGAAAGTATAACAACACTCTCTTCCGGCAAAAGTTGATTGTAACTTGACAATGAGTCCACAAGAAATTTTATGATGTTAGTCAATTAGCTGCAACCAGAGGTCTCCTTGTGGAAATGCTATTTTGGCCTTTTATGTATTATTTAAAGCCTCAGTAAGAAAAATTAATGATTTGCCCAACTCCATCACAAGTGAGCTTATTAGGTAGCAATACTTGAATACTTTAATCCACCAAGAAAAAACACTATCTCTAAAGGTGCAGTAGGAAAAATGCCACGAATTCAGATGGCAACATTTTTGAAAGTAGGAGGGATTAACTCTCAGGATCTTTGTCAGATGATTTGTATTCATGCTATGGGCTTTCTTCCTTCTTTAATTCTTAATTTTATAGATGTACATGAATAACTGTATGAAGCAGTTGATTAGTTTGCCTTTTATTTACTCATAGAGTAATTGAAGGGAAAAAGGACCTTAGAGTCAGCAGCTGATTGCAAATTTGATATTACTGGTCTGTTTTTCTTTGTCATATCGGCATCTCTGCTTTGTGCCTTATGCTCAGTGATATTTTTCTGTATAATTCCAGTACTTAAAGCTAAGAGCTCTTCAACGTCAATCATATACTCATTACTTTTATGAAGCAACTGTTGGAGCTGGTCTTCCAATTATTAGCACTTTACGAGGTCTCTTAGAAACTGGTGATAAAATCTTGCAAATTGAAGGAATTTTCAGGTAAGTGTTGTTTTCTTAGTTAGTTAGTGGCCAGCAAAACTGGTGCTAGAACCCTATATATACTTTATCAACATGTTTTCAATTTCTCAAGTATCATAAGATAATTTCGGTATGTGCATCTTTTGATGCTAGCATTCTCTCAATGATGTGTTGTTACAGCGGAACTTTGAGTTTTATTTTCAACAACTTCATAGGCCCACAGTCATTTAGTGACGTGGTGGCAGAAGCAAAGCAAGCAGGTTATACCGAACCAGATCCAAGGGATGATCTATCTGGAACAGATGTTGCCAGAAAGGTAATTTATACCTTGAAGCTTTTGTCCAAATTGGTTAGTTGTTTGACAAGTTTGTGCCAATTGTATCCATGGAACTGCCTTCCCTTATGCATTATTATATTGTTGTGAATGTATAAGATTATAAAATTGTGAATTGTCAAATTACATTAAATGACCTGGTATGTGTTACATCATTATTCCTGGCCACACTGATTTTACTAGACTTGGAATTTACTTAACCTTATTGCTTCTGAACTGTAGTTATTCAATTCTCCGTCACTAAATACAATTACATATGCAGGTGATAATTCTTGCAAGAGAATCTGGTTTGAAGTTAGAACTTTCTGATATCCCTGTTCGAAGCCTTGTTCCTGGACCATTGAGAGTGAGTTTTATTTCTCGCTCGCACGCTGGGTTTAAGATGCTAGTTTTTCTTTGATATGATGATTTTGACTTTTGCTTTAGGCCTGTGCGTCTGCTGAAGAATTTATGAAGCAGTTACCACAATTTGACAAAGACATGGCCGAGGAAAGACAAAAGGCAGAGAATGCTGGGAATGTAAGTACATGATCTGCTGGTCTTTAAATATTTTTGAATTATGAGAAATTGGCAACATGATTAGCGTTTTACATACAATGATGAATATGATGGTCAGAATTTGAATTAAATCGTTTAGGTAGAAGTATCAGTAATTTGGTGATCATAAATGCACATCGAGATATCCATGAAAACATTGTTTGCATTGTACTTGAAGGAATTTTTGGATAATCAAGGGAAAATGGAACCATAATTGTAGATGGTGGATGGTATAGGGGAATGGATTTCATTCTTTGAATAACCAAGTATGTGATTCCCTTATTTGAATGAGGTAATCAGATGTGGTCGTATTACCATACATCAGAATCGGTATGTTGCCTTTCTGTGATAATAATTATCAAAATAACCAAAGTTCCCTATTAATACATGTATAAAGAAATAATTATAAGATGTTTGTAACAATGGCGGGGTTTTTTAAATAACGGAATACGAAACAGTAATGGAAACAGAAAACAGAAGTAGCATCGTGGAATCAATATGAAACAGATTGAAAAGTTCTGAATCAGCTGCAGCTGCTGTGGATTTTTAAATCCATTTGCAAAATAACTCGAGTCAACAATGAGCAAGAATCCAATAAAAGATAAATTAAAAATAGAATAATAAAATATGCAAGATAGTAAGTTAATACTTGAGCATAACATGACAAATAGTCATTTCTCATGTTTTGTCTTACTGTTTCTAGGCGATTGGTGAATCACCCTAGTGAAATAGAAACTAATGCAACAGGGGTCCAAAGTTCCGTTATGAAATGGCTAAAACATTGTGAAAATACCACTATTCAAATCCGCAAAGAGAAATGCATGTCACATGGTGGTTAAACTTGAATAAAACATAGAAATTAATCAATTGTATAATTTATGAAGAAATTAGAAAAGGAAATCTAAAGGCTAGAGAAGTTATATAAATCACTTAATTTCTCTCTACTTCTCTGCCTTCATGCCTCCTTAGTCTTTCTTTTCATCCTTCCCTCCCAGAAATTTTGCACAAAATTGTAAAAGAGTTCCAAGATTTAGATAGGATCCATATTATAATTGTCTTTTGAATAACTGATGTGAATTTAATAGTACTTTTAGTTTATATAAGATTTTGACAGAATTCCTGGAAATGTACAAGTTATACCTAATACATGATTTTTTTTTTCCAAGCATTGTGCCGTAGGTATCCTATTTCCAATGAAGTTATTGTTAAGAATATTTCACTCTATCAAACACCTACTTGGATCCATACAACGACAGTTATACCGTTTCTTTTTCTACCATTTTTATGATGATAGCTTGTGTTTCTTGTAATGGCATGAAACTGCTTGAAAATGGTTTACAAAGCTACTAGTATTTTAAGTTTTGCACAGAAGTCAACTTTTACTATGGAAAAAAGAGAAACCTCTCCTTTTCTTTCTCTTTATCTACTCTGAATCTGTTTCTATCATTAATATATCTGAAGGTCTTGAGATATGTTGGGGTGGTGGATGTGGTGAGGCAAGAAGGACGCGTTGAGTTGCGAACATATAGAAAAGATCATCCATTTGCTCAACTCTCAGGTTCTGATAATATTATAGCTTTCACCACGACAAGGTACAAGGAGCAACCTTTAATAGTCCGTGGGCCTGGTGCTGGGGCTCAAGTAACAGCTGGTGGAATATTCAGTGACATATTGCGATTAGCCTCATATCTAGGTGCGCCATCATGATAACCTTGCTCTCTCTCTCTCTCTTATATATATATATATATATATATATATATATATATATATATATATATTCTCCCTTTCTCACATAGGCCTGTGTTTATGCTTTTGTCACTCTAGCGATAGCAGTAGTTCTTGAGCTGTGTAGCTAGGTTTCTCGGAGTATGCCTTACAATTGTTTCTTCATCTTCAACATTTTAAATTACTTAAGGAGCTTTGGAGGCTGTAGTTGTTTTGTGACCGGCGCTCCTTTTCTTTCATTTTCTTGTCAAAGTCTCTCTGTCTGCAAAGAAAATTTTGAATTTGATTCTCTAAAACAGAGAAGTACTCCACTTCAGTTCAATAAGAGGTTTGTGTTTTGTTTATAATGCGCAGTTTTATGTTCCATTTGCCCTTTGTTTAAATGTTGAAATATTCAAGAACTGAATACCACTGGTTGCTTGATGTTTTCTTGACTGTAATTTACTACAATAAAATTATTGATGTTGACTGTTGCGAAGTTTTAATTTGTAGAATTCTAAGATTGAGTGTAGCCAATTATCTCTATGCATCCAGGCAGGTTCTTTCATTACTATAATACAAGCTAGCATGAGCTCAGCTTTGTAACACCTTTTAATTTGGAATGAATGAATTTCATGAAATTTTGTGAAATTTATTTAGAAATCCATGTTTTCACATTTGAAATGAGAAAAAAAATGTAGATTTTAATTCTAGAAATTCAATTCCATATAATTAAATATAAGTATACCAAATTCCACAAAAATTGGTGAAATTTTCAAATGAATTTCACAAAATTAAACACGCCATTTTTTTTTTACAAAACTAACCTCTTCTTCTTCAAATGTAGTTTTTTAATTTTTTTACTTATTTTAAAAAATTTATATGAAATTAAAGATAATTATTATGATGAATGTTATAATTATTTTATATATTATATTTATATAATTGATTAATTAATTAGTATATGAAATTTATTACTTGTTTCTTAGCAAAAAAAATATTAAGTTTTATGATATTGTATATAATAAATATAAGTTGATGTTTATATTGTTGTTATTAGATTATTATATCAATAGTATTTTAAAAAATAAAAACAAATGAATTTTCTTTTAAGAGTTTATTTTAAATATAATTTTGTGGAATTCGATTGAATTTTTTACTGTAAATTATAGTATATCAAACAACACAAATTCAATTGTAAATGAATTGTACAACCATCGTTTATTTGTTCCAAACGGGTTGTAATACTTCATTTGAAGTAGCTCTTTCATAAAATGGACTAATTACTTTTGCTTTTTATAAAATTTGTAGTTCATAAATTTTTGAAATATTTTATTACCAATATTAAATTATTACAGATTTAAAAATTTCAATAAAAATGATATTATAAAATTGTTATTTTATATAATCATTGTTTTATATTATTGGTAAAATTATGGAATTAATACTATAATTGGATTTAGCTTTTTAAACCAAATGAAAAAAAAAAAAAGAAGAAAGAAATCCTAACTAGTATTTATATGAATTATTTTAGTCAGTTTTTAAATTTATTCATTCAATTCAAATTGATAATACTGAATTCATTTTTACAAACCATATATAAATGAATTTTTGATATATGGAATAAATTAAAAATTAAAAGTTAATGTGCATTAATTTTTTAAAATATCTTTACGTGTAATAATTTTAGAAGATTAGAAGAATGACTAGTTTTTTTAATAAAGTTTTATGTTGTTTAAATTTGTGAAATTTATTTGAAAATTTTTATTTTTTTTATAGAATTTGATTTAGCCACATTCCAATCTATAGAATTGAATTTTTCATTTTTTTTTAATACTAAATACAAATTTCATAAAATTTTGTGAAATTCATTTATTTCAAACATGGAGTTAATTTTATAAATATCTTTGATACATTGGCCATCCTCTTTCAAAATATTCGAATTCTCACCAATGGAACGAGGGAATGGGGCATGTTCCCCACTTTGAATTTTGCTTATATATATATATATATTCGAGAAGCTCATGGAAGTAAAGTAACTCTATTTAAATCGTTCAAAATTTTTGCACATGAATTAAGAAAATAATTTGACCAAATTATCTTTTATTTTAAAATCAAGACTAATTTGTGTATATAATTATTGTATCTAATATAAATTAGGGCAACATCGAAAAAATATTATTTATTATTCTTTAAAAATACTCAAAAACAGTTCATATTTTGAGATAAAAAGATTTTATAAATAGCAATGTTTAGTTTTTACTTTTAACCAATGAGAAATGCACTTCTTCTCTTAATTGATTTAATATATAAATTTATCCCTATATTTTTCAAGTAAAAATTTATAGCACCTTTAACTCTTAATTTTATCCATTGAATATTTTAATTTATCAAATTGCATCTATTAGATACTTCAATTGACTTATTAAATACCTGAACTTTATAAAATTAGATTAATCAAACAATTGAAAAATATAAAAATTATTGTTTCAAATCACTACTTTCCATATAAAACTTGAAAATCTCAAATTGTTGTTGCTGGTGTGAGAAAATATGAAATTATTACAAAGAGTAACGTTTCGGATACCATGAAGTCAATTTTATAGTTCAGGTTTCACAGTATTTGGGGTTAGATTATGTATTCTGCGTTTCTCAATTTGTCCATTTAATTAATTTTGAAATTTGACTTCTCTAGTCTAACAGTTTATTGAATGAAAAGCAATTACAATCCAGCTTTTCCACATCCTAACCTCGGCACCAAACACAACAAAATTCTGTAATCTGTATTTGCATTGGAAACTGCTTACTGGAGTAAGAGAACATGTATATGTTTGTTCTATCCCTCGTTTGAAACTGCATAGAAGCTAGAATGTTGAGTTCTGAATTCATCGAGGAAAATTAAATTAATAACACCATAAATTATGCTTTTCAATGTTCTCCCTTTCGCTGGGAATGGTGAACATTAAGTTGAAAATTACTCTTTCAATTATAGTGATGTCAACAGTTTAGTAATCGACTTCTGTATTTGATACAACTAACCTAATTCTCCTAAACTGTCTTCACAACTTGAGGAAGCGATTTGAGAACCGATGCAGATGGCTTCCGCACAGTGTGGATAAGCAGAATCATAAGAGTCATTAATGTTAAGGCTCCAGCCTGATGGGCAGTGCCAAGTGATACAGGTACATACGATAGAAGTGTTGATACCCCTAAAGTAACCTGTGAAACACAGTTTCATTTTGCAACAGAGAAAATCAGTTAAAATCAAACGAGCATGAATCCTTTGCGCTTTGTCAAGAACTGAGGAAGCATCATGTAAAATTAAAAAGAGAATTTACGGCCAAGGATCACCTGAAGAGCAGCCATGCCAAACGTGCTTCCAATCAAAGATCGCACTGCTGGATGTATGTCCAACTTTCTTGTGAACCACCATAATGCACCAATTGACATTAAGGTTGTAGTTGCAAGGATACGGTGGTTAAGCTACAACCATTGGACAAATTCCAAATTAGTTAATGACTAGTCATTACAAGAATGTTCTAAATATTTGCAATAAGGGAAAAAAATTTAAATTTTATTTCCATCATCTCCTTCTATATTCAAGTGGTTATATAATCATAGGGTTTATTGATTGTTTAACCCATAATGCCAAGTTATTTACACTTGTGTTTAACTGATTCCTTCACAAGTGTTGCATTATTGATCAGAACATCACAAGAAACGGAATGCCTTGATTCCAGATTCCTTGTGGAAAAAACACCTTTGGAATGAAGAGAAATCTGTAAAACTTTACAAGAACAGAATTTTTTTTTTTTTTTGTTATTTTTCCTTCTTGACATTCAGAACAAATATTTCTGTCATATTATACAATAGCTTTCCTGTTTGTCTTCTCACTCATGTTCTATAATAACTTTTCTATTTTTACTTGGCAGTAAAACAAAAACAATTTTATGCAATCATCAGGAAATCCATGCAATTACTAGTTTAGCATCAAAGATTTTACCTGCACTGTTGATGTATTCTCAAAGAAGTTTCGAATTAGAGGCTTCAGTTCAAATATATCATCAGGAATCCAGGTTTCACCCATTTTGGGGAAAGTGTTATATGCATGTCCCTGCATTGCGCAACAGAACCATAATAACTTTTTTTCCTAACCACATTCTGGAAGATATACATCATAAGCAACATGAGAAACAAAACGGTTACATACAGCATCATTCCCAGCAACAAATGCCCCTGAGACAGCAGTAATGCCTACAATGAGGCTTACAGGAAGAGCAAGTCTCTTCACTTTTGTTGCCCCACGAGCCCAAGTTAGCGATTCAGCAGGTGGCTCAGGCATTACAACAGAAAGTGCAGTCCAGAATAGGCCACTGTAAATAACAAATGCTGAAGTAAGATGAGCTGCAAGACGGCAAGGGCTTACTCTTGGCTGAGCATATTCAGATGCTGGCTCCTAAAGAAATAAACTATTTTTATGAGTTTCATACTATTCTATAAGGTCATCAAATAGAAATGTACAGAAGTTATGTTATCCCATGGAAAAAGAGAAACGGCAAAGAGAGAGAGAGAGAGAGAGAGAGAGAAGGAGATTTTTGATATTTTACCTCTAAACCACTTTTAACCATCCACCAGCCTATAAAACCCTGCCCAGCACCAAGGCCAAAAAGAGCAGAGAGTCTTAATCCAAGTTTTAAGGTTATATATCCCTTGCGCAGAAAATATGAAAATGGTAGAGCGAACATGATACCCAGTCCCCTTCCCCACATACGATGTGCATATTCCATCCAATATATGAATTTGAAATCTTCAATACTCATCCCTCTATTTACACTGCAATAAGGCCATACACAAACTACAGATGATTCAAAGGGACTTCAACATTTTTGTTGACCAAATAAATATAAAAAATATAATTGAGACACAACATACAGTAAGATAATCTATTTAACTATCAGCAAAGGGGCAAAAGAAAATGCAAATAGTTATTTAGCCTTTCAAAGAGCAATGGTAACTTTGTAGACAAACTAAAGGTTCCTACATTTGAACAATCAGTAGAAATTATTCTTAATATAGAGGGGAAAATTGTATCATACCAAGGCATCTAACCTATCCAAATTATCAAGAATAGAACAAGACTACATTTTATAATCACATAGTATGAGGTTATAAATAACTGCTTCCGGTTTTCAAGCACTGTTGCAGTGAGCATTTTAGCAATAATACCAGTAAGCATTTTTTACACTTACCGCTTATACTCAGGTGACTGCTTATATTTTTCAAACTCATTCAACCATTCCTCATCTGAAACAGGAGGGAGGCCACCAGTAAATTTCCAATCAGTCATTGAAAGGCCAGATCGAGTTAGCCTTGTGACACCACCAAGCACGACCATACTAAAAACCCAAGCAGCAGAACCAAAAAGCCAAATACCAACCATTTTCTGAGCACGGGGCCCTCCCGTTACAAGTAGCTTTAGCCCCTCTTTACCTTCCATGCCAACAGATGCAGCAGTGGACATATTCCTCATAGATGGGATGCGATGACCCTATACAAAACATGAATCATGTTTGATATATGTAGAGTGTAATGAGATTTAAAGTTTACTTAAGAGTTCGACATCTCATAATGCAATTGAACTGCATTATGTTGGCTTTCACTTTTTATTCATATTTTTTTCAGAATCTTTTTTATGTAATAGTAAGCACACATCTAGTCTGTCTAATTGGGTGTCTTTCATTAAATAAAAGGCAGAATTTTCAAACTGATAATTAGTGGGAAGAGTTTCATTTTTCTTTTCTTCTTTTCTGACTTTTTTTGTCAGCTCATACTTGGAAAGAATGGTAAATAATAAAGCACCAAGATCTCACTTATATTCTTGATAATTAAATCCAAAAGCCACAAAAAAAAATTGCTATCAACACAACCATTACTTCATACCCCTCAATAATATTGATAAAGATCATAACATCATTAAAATTATAAAATACCACTTTATTAAATACCTGTGAAAACTGAAACAGATTATTAAAAAAAAATCCAGAATAAAATCCAATACATATATACCCAACCTGAAACCCAAAAGGAGCCCAAAGCATCAAAATTCCCAATTTTTTTATTAAAGGGTGGTGGCAAAGATCACAGTTGAAAAACAGGTTATTACTTCTTCTATCTCAAGTTTTACAATCAAAGTTTTATAAAATTGAAAAATCCCATTCCACAAACAAGAACCAAAAACTGAAGCAATATGGATAACGACAAATAAAACCAGAAATCGATTAGAAACAAAGCTAAACGAAAATTGATTTATCCCTACAACCTCTACTACTGGTGACACAAACTTTCAAAGCTAATCTCATTTGTTCTTCGAAATCGAGGGAAAAAAGCTATAGGAAAATTGAAGTACAATATGTCATAATTCAAAAGATGAGGAGAATGAGAAACTTACCGCCGGTGAAGATCTAAAGACATTGAAGAAGGACGTTCGTGGCTGTTCCCTCAAATCATTAAACAGTGACGCTTTTCCTCTGAGATTGGATATTACAGTATTAATGGCTCCTCTGTTCCTCTTCAAAATGGACGAAACCACTCTGCTCTGAAACATCTCTCTCTGTTCGTCTCCGTGGGTTTAGCGGGGGTTTTTCGGGAGTGGAGAAAGCCAGTTCTGCAAAATAGTTTTAGCCTTTACAACAACTACACGGTGCGTTTTGTCTGTTGACCGACACATTAGTAATCTGTAAGGCTGGAATTCGGTTTCGTCGGAATCGGACCGAAACTTGGTCCATAACGGATCCGAATTGAGGAGTATGGATTCTGATCTCCTAGGCATGGGGTTAATTATATCATTGCTGTCTGAACTTTTCGACTTTTGATATTTTGATGTCTAAATGAAAAAATATTTTAATCATGGGTTTAATGGTAAAAAAAAGTTTTCAATTAAGTATTTTTGTATATGTGGCATTCTGGACTTTTTATTTGACTCAATATGCAACTTGCTCCTATGCAACTTGCTCCTCACCACGTCAGCAAATGACGTGTAACGAAACAAAAAATATTTTCTTCTTCTTCCTCTTCTTCTCCTTCTTTTCCTTCTTAAACGAAAATAGATTGTAAGATAAATATAAATATATAAAGATTTGGCTATAAAACATTTTCAATAACATATGTATAGTGGATTTAGATTTCAGAAATTCCTCTTTCCCGTTTTCTAACTTTGTTCATTAGTTTGGTGATGGTGAATTTTAAAGATGGATTTCAATAGAAGAGAGAGAGAGAGAAAGAAGAGGTAAAAAGGAAACGAAATGGACAAAAAAGAGATGCAAAAGATAAAGCATGTATGGTTATTTTTTCCTTTATATATCTATATTAACCTTGATGTATTCTGTTAAGAAGAAGAAGAAAAAGAAAATATTTTTCTGTTCATTACACATCATCTGCTGATGTAGGGAGATGTGGGTCTCATTTTGAGCCAATGCAAATGTCGGCATACCACGTATGCGAAAAACACTTAATTGACCGTTAGACACTTAATTGAAAATTTTTTCTGTTTAAACACTAAAATAGCAAAATCAAAAAGTTTAGAAACCAATGATGTAATTAAATCTCTAAGCATGACCAAGATTCAATTTCAATCTCACACCCAACCAAAATTGAACAAGTTAAGATTGGCATCAAACCTCAAAAGTTTCTGATTTTAAAGCATAACTAAACAGAATATTTATGGTTTGATTAGATTCTTTATCTTTTAAAATAGAAATTAATTGTTTAATTTAAGATTAGTGATTCTGATTTCAAACCTTAAAAAGAAAACTATGTTCAAATAAACTCTCAATCTATCTTTCTCCTATTATAATTTTTTAAAATAAATTTTAAATTTTTTTATTAAATTAGTTTAGCCAAGAGAATTACAACTTATCATTATATTTATTTATTCAAGTTATAGAACTAAAAACAATTAAAATTTTCAAAAAATTATCGAATTTGATTTTAGTTAAAAAAATATGGATAATTATATCTTCGGTATGTTTGAACTTTCACCTTTTTTTAGTGTCTCAATAAAAAATGGAAATTTGTAAAACTTTATCATTAGGTGTATTTGGGTCATGTGGCAAATCGAAAAATTGATTCTACAATTATAGGGCCCAATTTAAATGACGTGGCAACTTAACCGGTGATAAAGAGTGGGACTATTTGCCAAGTAATCAGTTGTTGACAAGGAATTGACATGAAATCTCCTTTTTGACCTCCAATTTTTCTTCACCTTCTAGGATTCTACAAACTGTCAAACAATCTAAAAAATCACTTCAGCCGCTGTCCTGTCTCCATTTGAACGCTATTCGACAGAATCTAACCTTGGCCATAACTCTAGATTTCTAAATCAAATGAGTCATTTAGGAGAGTTTTTATCATTTCAAATAAAAAGATGTTGCCACATCGATGTTATGGCAGTCGATGAGTTCTGTGCTTTCTTCTGCCAACCATGAAATTAGGGTGGGATTAGAGTTGTGGGTGGCGACCTTGTTGGCCGATATTGCAATTGAAAATGGGCCTCGTAGAGCATTTATTGAGGCGGGCGACAGGAAGGTGATGTATTGGTTGCTCAAGATGGTGGCGGTTGATGTGAATCGGAGTGGTATCCAGGCTAAGCTAGCAAGTGCACTTTTGAAACAATACATGAGACCTTAGGCCTACTTATTGGGTCAATGTTATTTATTCATTATGGATATCACAACACTAAAGCCCAACACACTCTAACAAGCAATCTAACAACCTTGCTGAATTCGCTGACGGTTATAGATTAGCTAGCTGTAGTTTTCTTGTTTCATACAATATATAACTAACACAATGTTTAGAACAGATGATTCGACTACAATCAATGCATACATAAACATTTTCTCTAATCTTCTTTAATCTCAGTTTCTTCTAAACTTTATCAAGGTATCAAAGCTTGTAAAACTGATACTTTGATTGTGATTTGCCTTCTCCCTTGAATTCAGTCATTCTTAGCGAAATTCTTTCACCTACAAAACAAAGATTTTCATCAATGGCGACATAAACACCATAGAGAACAGATTAAAAGGATTTAGATATCTACAAATTCATGAACTCAGACAATCCTACTTCTAATCTGGTTAGTGTATCTCTCACTGGAAATAACTATCTGTCTTGGAGTAGATCCATGTTAATTGCTTTAAGAGCCAAGGATAAATTAGGGTTTATCAATGGTTCACATCCTAAACCTACAACTAATTCACCATTTTATGACAAATGGTTGAGGGCTGATAGTATGGTTGTATCTTGGATCTTGAATTCCATATCCAAAGATATTGTTGAAGCTTTTTTGTATACAAACAGTGCTTAGGAACTATGGGAGCAATTATCTCAGAGGTTTGGTGAGAGTAATGGACCTCTACTCTACCAGATTAAACAAGAAATATCTAGCTTAACTCAGGGAAACCAGTCTATTATGGTGTATTTTACAAAACTCAAGAAGTTATGGGATGAATTGGCATGCTTAAGATCACTACCTACTTGTGATTGTGGTGCATTAAAGGCTATGGCAGATTTGGAAAATGAAGATAAGCTCATTCAATTTCTAATGGGCTTAAATGGAAGCTATGACAATGTAAAGAATCAGATCTTGCTTATGGACCCCTTTCCAAGTGTGAATTGTGCATATTCAATGATTCTAAGAGTAGAGAAACAAGGAGAAATATATAGTCCAACATTTGAATCCAATGATACTACTACTGTGATGTATGCACACAAACCTCCTAAGAATTTTCAGAAACCGCAAGGAATATTGCAAAGATCAAACAACAAGGATATGAGGTTCTACAATAAGAAAAAAGAGGACAGATTCTGTGATTACTATAAGGCTGGGGGTCACTCAAAGGACAGCTATTTTAAACTTCATGGCTATTCGGAATGGTATCATGAATTGAAGCAGAAAAATGTAAAAGCCAATGCAAGTATGTGTTCACCAAGCATAGAAACACCACTTACAGATTCAACCAACTCCTTATATGCATATGGTGACATTAATGAGAACATAACAAAGCTTATACACAGTGAAGTCGTGAGAATGATGAAAAGGAAAGAAGTTTTTGAGAATCTCAATTATAAAGTTTCAAAGGCCAACACAACAAGTTTTGCAGGTACTTTAAATAGTAATCATTCTAATTGCATGGCAGCTAATGATAAAGGTAATTGGATTGTGGACACAAGAGCCACAGACCATATGACATATAACATACACATTTTTGACACAATTCATAAACTTCCTAAGCCAAAACCAATAAAATTACCTGATAGCTCTTTCCAATATGTCACTCACATTGGCACAATACATTTGCATAATAACCTGATTCTATATAATGGGCTCTTTCTACCTAGTTTCACATGCAATTTAATTTTAGTTCATACATTAGCAAAAACAAACAAGATCTCAGTTAAGACATTACCAACCAATTGCATTTTGTAGGATTTGGAGAGTGATGTTATCATTGCCATTGGAAAGGTGTATGGAAGCTTATATCACTTGAATTCTAGTTCATTCCTCATAAATACCAATAATGCCACGCCATCTTTTCCAACTGTCGGTGTTTTAACTAACAATGTCTGTCACAATCACGGAAAACATGTAAGCCTATTGTGGCACAGTAGACTAAGACACATGTCAGATCAAAGATTGACGCATATAACACATTTACAGAATATTAATGTGGAGCCATTTGATTGTTTTGTGTGTCCTTTATCCAAACAACATAGACAACCTTTCTTTCCTACCACAAATAGCACAAACAACACCTTTGAGTTAGTTTACATGGATGTATAGGGGCCCTATTCAGTAACCTCTATAACAGGAGCTAGGTACATGGTTACTATATTAGAAGATCATAGTAGGTATACATGGGTTTATATGGTGACAAACAAATTTTAGGTATTTGACGTCATCTTACATTAGTTGAATCTAGTTGAAACCCAATTTAAAACCAAAATTAAAAATATAAGGACTGATAATGGGACAGAATTTGTAAATAGTAAAGTGAGAGACTTGTTTCAATCAAAGGGAATTTTACACCAATTAACCACCCCATACTCCCCTCAACAAAATGGAAGAGTTGAAATCAAACATAAAACCTTATTGCAGATTGGTAGGGCTATCATGGTTCAATTGCATTTACCCAAAACATTTTGTTCAGAAATATTACTCACAGCAACACACATAGCAAATAGAGTCCCAACAGAAACCTTAGAGTGGAAATCCCCTTATGAAATATTACTTAATACAGCCCCGAATTTAAAGTCATTTCAAGGTGATTGGATGCCTGTGTTTTGCTCCAAGTGTTAAACCCCAAAAAGGAAAGTTTGATCATAGAGCCATTCCTAGTGTCCTATTAGGTTATGCTCCACAACAAAGAGCTTACCGTTTATATGATCTAACTACTAAGGTCATTTTCCATTCTAGAGATACAACCTTCAAGGAAAATATCTTTCCCTTTCACAATTCTAAACCAGAATCCATAACAGACTTCACCCTACCAACCTGTCTTGAGGACTACACAACATAACCCATTCATACCACCACAACCAATACCCATATACCCATAAACACAGAAAACCTATCAAATACACAAACACCCATACTTGATCCAACTCATTCAAATACACCTCATGTCACCGACACAGATACAATAATGCCAACTAACCCAATTCCAATTACAAATAGCTTGCCTTTACCCTTGCCAGTTACAGCACCACAAAACACTATATCAAACCTAATAAGAAGCTCCAGAACTCATTCCAAGCCTGCATGACTATCTTATTTTGTTGCTACTGTCACTTCCCAAGGCACCACATCGGCTCCTGTAAATACACATAATACATTAGACACTTCTACTTATTCTTTTCATCATCATACCTTTCTTTCCAAAATAACATGTCACACATTCATGAACCTGCATCATACCATCATGCACAATTGGATGAAAACTGGGTAAAGGCTATGCAACAGGAGCTTGGCCTTTACTGTGGATGGAAAGATTTACCACCAAAATTTTTGAAGGAATGAGGTCCCTTTTGCCTTTTACAAGGACTCTGGTTCAGAAGAATCTGACTCAGCTGAGGACAATGATTTGTCCTTCTTTTTATTTTTCTTTTTTGTTTTTCTCTCTTTTATTTTCTTTTCTTTTTTCTTTTCTTCTTTTTTCTTTTTTACTTTCTTTTCTTTTTCTCTTTTACTTGTCTTACTATCTATTTTTACAGGAGGGAAATCCTCATCATTACTATCTTCACTAGA
>CANUEP010213391.1:0-151046 GCA_947857235.1 Jatropha podagrica | reverse complement strand
TATATATATATATATATATATATATATATATATATATATATATATATGTATATATATATATATATATATATATATATGTATATATATATATATATATATATATGTATGTATGTATGTATGTATGTATATATTAAAATTTATAAACATCAACAGAGACGCTAAAAGTGGATTTTTACCTTCGCATGTCTATGCAAGGGTGTGGCAGCCATCAAACAAATAATAGTAGAGCAATTCGGGTTAGCAATCAAAGCCCCCTTTCCTATTCCAACTTTAATACCTTCCATAGCCTGTGGATTCACCTCGGGAATCACCAACGGAATCCCTTCATTCATCCTAAAAGCCGAACTATTATCCACCACAATAGCACCCTTCTCCACCGCCACCGGCCCAAACTGCTTGCTAATAGAGCCTCCAGCACTGAACAAAGCAATGTCAACTCCATCAAAGCTATCAGCAGTCAGTTCTTCGATAGTATAGTTCTTGTCCTGGAAAGTGAGTTGTTTCCCAGCAGAGCGTCTTGAAGCAAGCATTTTGATCGATCGGTAAGGAAAGTCACGGTCGGCGAGGACGGAGAGGAACTCTTGTCCCACGGCGCCAGTGACGCCGACGACGGCTAGAGAAGGGGCGTTTTCTTGAATGGACATTCTGATTCTCGAAGGAGAAGTCGTGAATTTCGGTTTGGGCTTAAGAGAAAATTTGGAGAAAAAATGGGTTTGGTGGTGTGGGTGTGAGAGAGTAGCCATTGCCGATACAGAGACAGAGACTACGAAAATGGCGGCCACTGAGACGAAGGGGTTTTAATTTTAAGTTCGGAGGCAGAGAGGCAGGTTTAAGCCTTTTAAGGGCTAAAGACTGAGATCCGTGTACTCGTTGTGGGGTCGTGTTACCTGTGTGCGCTTGTTGGCAGATAGAGGTTTTCATAAACCGTTAAAAACCGTCAAACCGTTCAAATCAATCCAAACGAAATAAAATTGCGGTTTTGAAAATTTTATGGTTTGATTCCAAAACAAATTATTAGTTTGATATATAACTTTGAAGCCAAAGCCAAAGCCAAAGCCGAAGCCAAATTAATCGTTATATTATGTGGTAATTAAATCATAATATCACATTAATAGAGTAATTTATATAATTAGCGTTATTTATGAAAAATATGTTAATGCACATTATATACAAATAATATATGTTATAAGTTTTTGAGTATTAAATATATTATTAATAATATTAATATTTGAATTATAGATTAATAAATCATTTAATTTAACGATATATTGAATAATTAAAGTATGAAAATTAACATAAAATTGAAGAATTAAATAAATATATCTTTCAAAACTTATTTGGATGTGAATTTTAGAAATTGCCGTTACAGATTTAATTTCGATAAATTTTTTAATTCAAACTTAAGTAAATAATGAACTGTTCTTCTAACAGAAACTTGACGACGTCCACAGATTTGAAACGGAAAAAGTCGGTAAATGTTTTCCATGTGCTGATATATAGTACACATGCTTCCACTTCAGTAAACGGAAAATCTGACGACAAGTTTCTGCTACATTTCCAATCCAACGACTAATTTGCCGGTTTGCAAGTGTTCCGCAATCCAATATCAATAGCTAGTTGTTGCATGACCCCAAATGTGAATGAGATTGCCAAAAGCAACATTAGCCTCGTCAATGTCCGTTTACGCTGCATCAACACAGAAGAAGCATATTCAATGGATGTCCATAACAAGAGGAATCTGTACAACTAATCAACATTGATTAATAGTGTACTTATGTTTAAATTGGAGCCGCCATGTTAAATCGAATTTTAGCTTCAACCCTCCAACTGCGGCAGCACAACATCTTGTATAGGTACAAGCTTTGCTTGACCTCCATACTCTTCTGGCAAGATTTCTTCACCAATTTCCTTCATAAAATTCTCTCTCTCTTCTTCATTTCTGACTATAACAATCTGCATTCAACACCGAAAAGCAGGACCGAATTTATATGTAATAAGGTAGATTAATATCGCTAGACCAATTTGAAACATGGAGTGTCCATATCAACTCGGATACAAGATAGATAAATAAATCAAGTTATAGGAGGAAACCGAATAAATGACAAGTTTAAATGCTAATAATTAAAATAATAATAAAAGAAACCTATGTTTCTTCAGAAATTTAAGAAAAATATTTCCAAAATTTTAACAGATTCAAGATGCTGAAAGATCAAATAGGTTGCAACGTTTACAATAAAGAAAATGGGATATTGGCATTTTCCTGATACCCACCATCAAGTTGCATATATTATATATATATAAAGTAATGATAATGAGTTCTAAAGCCATGGGTAAAGCGAGATTGTCAACAGCAGAACATACCTTTTCCTGTGTTGCTTTCTCAAGGAAGCGAGAAACCACCCTCCAAACACCAACAAAGAATTGTGGCATATGTAAAATGAACAACTTTGCTAAACGCTCAGGGTAATAAGCCTGCATGAATGATAATTCAAGATAATATAGATATCCATATACAATCATTTAAGTGCCTCAGCATATAAAATCTAGTCATCACTCATCATCACCTTATTTAAAGCATCCATTTTCTCATTTTAATTGACGCACTCAAAATGGGATCAATTTCTTTTAGCATATTTAGTTCATAATCTAAATTTTAAAAATTTTACCAAATACAATATCAGATGACTCACTAAAACCAGCATTTAAATTTTATCTGCAGACTCGATTGAATTAAAAGGAAAGATTACGATGTTGGCAAAATATGTTGTCTTTCACTTCGAGAGCATGCATGTATCCATAGTTCTCAGTACACAGACTATTTGCCTTTTTTCCTTGTTTAGAAGAGGAACTTTATTAGAAAAGAATGCAAACAAACTTATAAGGAGTTCTATAGATATGGTGCATTAGAAAGTTCCGGTGACGAAAACCATCCTATGGGAAGAACATTACAAGGAGCCAACAAAGCATAAAATTCTATGATATCAGCATGCAGCATCCTGAAGAAATGTAAAGTAGAAAAAAGAAGTTATACTTCCGAGCATCTTACCCTTTTGGTAATAACAACAGCTTTAATATTTCAGTCCATGAGATTCTTAAAAAAACATGTCTACTGTTATGGAAAAAGAAGAACAAAGAAGCCTTCCTTCTATATGGCAAAATCAAAATCACCAAATTATTGGATGGAGACTGGACAGGACAGACTATCATTCTCTGCCCTTTTCAAATCCCAGAAGCAACCCTCCATTTCTCATTTTTTAAGTCAAAAACGCAACTCACAGGATCAGACATGCAAATGCGCAAACATATGCATGTCCTTTTAGCAATTATCAAGTCAAGATGCAGAAATGTACACGAATATGCACAATGTCATAGGTCAACATAAAAGACTTGAAAGATAGTCTTAACAAACATTATACGTTAAATATGAAGTTTTCCTATCCTTCTTCATTATGCACTCCTTGTTTCTGTGTTTTATTATTGGAAGATGGAATATTTTGTCAACAAAAATTGCAACTAGAGGAGTTACCTGCAAAAACTGAAATCCAGTGATTAAGCCACGCGCATCAATATTTCTATATGTAATTTGCTGCAGATCAAGAATGCCAATCAATTTCTCATTTCCTATTTCTCTTCCTCTGAATGAGCTGAAACATCATTTAAATTCCCTAAGAAATCAATTCTTGGTTCAAGAATGTATTGCTGTACAACAATTATGTAGATCAGAGGAAGCATCTGATATGAAGATATGAGCCACTAAAAAATTATTATTATTATTTAAAAAAAAAGGAGTTCCTTAGCAGTCATCAATGCATTAAACAAACTTGAGAAGAATCAGATTTGAAAGAGCACTCCAAAATTGGAACACAGAGATTGACAGGCCGAAAACTGATTAGGAAAGCTGTTATGGGTCTTGTGTCCTCACTATTAAGTGCTATCTACCTGTTTAGTTTAGGTTAAAAAGAAAATGCTGGTTCTCAATGTTTGTTAGGTCTCAGCTTATAGTTGTTCTAATACGTATCCACTCGCATTTTAAAATTTCGAGATAAATTGAAAAAAAAAAAAAAAAGATCTCCCGTTGGCTTATGCCAATCTGATATTGCATTATCAGAAATACCGTACTATATTTGACTGGATATAATGACATTTGGAGTAGACTCTACTTTTGTATATACATAACACAAAGTTTCTTATCTAGAAGCCATCAGTTGGGCAGAACTCAAGAGTTCTATAGATCTTTTGTTGTGAACTACTTGAAAAATATGAGGCCTTCTAGACTAAACCTCCATCAGTCCCAACATCCAAAAAATTTAATTTTCCTGCCTCCGATGCAGATGTGCCCAAGAATGCAACTTGCCACAGCTCCCCTTCAGTTGAGCTTGCAACTTACTCAACATGAATCTCAATACCTATGGTTTTAAGAAGATCAGAGACAACCGTTGTTGTTATTTGGTTAAGATTGTTCTCAATATCTTTTTGAATGATGTTAATATGTAACACCATTAACAATTAAAAATAGAGTGACGGCTATTTACAACCAAAGTTTTGATGTAACAATTGCGTCATCCAGCGGTAAACCACACTCACTTTAATTAAAACTTTTTTTTTGTTTTTGTATAGTTATGAACAAATTCAGATATTAAAGAGAGAAACTCACAATTGTTTTGTCGATATGGATGATGCCTTCTAAATAACCATAAAATCAAATCATTTTAACATTCATCCAAATTACCATTTACGCACATTTCTAATCAAATTAAGCCTTTCTTAAGTATGCAGTACCTTGCAATTGTTTTGTCTAGCAAATGAACCACGAACTCTGCATCAACAGGTGAAACAAGATGAATCAAAGATGCATTTGTGAGGTATCGCACAGAAAACAAAATGGGAAATTGTGCTTATTTAAATTATTATTTTTCTTAAGCTTATTATATTAAGACTGCACACAATTATGAAGATGAAATGTAAAACTCAACTTTTCCCATTTGAGGCAGCATTCCTAGTTCATTCTTCCCCACCGTCATATTGTTGATATACTACAATGCAGAACAGCTGCCTCCTAGGTGCATATAATCATCTTCATTGTTTATTTATTTATTTATTTTGGGAGAGGGAGGAAGTTCAAGACTCAGAAACTGTAACTTCACAGGTTTTTCCAAAATCAGAAACAGAAGTTCCCTTGTTTCCTTTGCATACACAAATAATTATTTAGATACATTTGATAATTATCAGGACCAAACTGTAGATTATGAGGTCACACTGTTGAGCAAGCAAATATTAGGATATGGAGAATTTGTTAAAGGGAATTTGCAAATGGACCTATTGAAGAACTATATATGACTATCAGACTGATTGCAGGCCAAGTAAACTCTACAAATGCTAGAGATTAATATTGACTTCCACCCATGAAAGTGAGCAAATAAAAATGCCTAGTTGGTTACATAAGTCACGATTTAACAGTACGAAACTCATAGGGAGTTGCATGGTTTTATCATTTGTCGTAAATAAATGATAAAGCCAACCAATGGGCCACTAGGGAGCAATCAAGGCCCATCAAACGTTTAAATAATTGTCCATATCCCTTATAAATTTCCCAATTCCTAACCATTGGTAGGAGGCTTTTGTTCGTTGGCCTGATCCCCTCAATTTGATATTGATTAGTTCCAGTTTCTGCAGACTGCAAATAGCAAGACCATAAAAAGAGGGTCTCCTTTCAGAAAAAGCATTCCCGACTATCATGACTGTGACCCCACAAATATTATTTCCTTCTGGCAGAATAGTCCTAAAGCTCGTAATAACTAAACAATTCCAGACAGAATTATTCAAATAATAGAAGGTAACCTACATCAGAAAGTAAGTGTGAGCCCCATGATTTTAAGAACACAAACAAGCCATACAGTCCAAGAAGTCCTAATCACCCACCCCGCTTTTGTGTCAAAAAGCTTTTATCTGTTCATGATATGGCCCATATATTCAACAATCTAACTTAAAAGACATTGTTTTAAAAATCCATAGTATGACTGGCTACAACAAAAATTGAATACTAAGCATGCATTGTAAGTTAATCAATTGAAACCAAAAGAATGTAACATAGGTTTGAGCTAATTACTCTTGAATTGGAGATGATCCTTTGCAGGAAAATGCTTGCTTCCTTTGACAATAAAAACTGGATATCCCTCTTTTGTTAAATTCTGCAAAAATACCTTCCTTGCTTCCAGTTCATCTTGGACGTCAGAGTCTGGTATAAACCCATTGGAAACAAAAGCAGACCTCCATTTCTGCCACTGCACAAACATCTTTGCTGCCTTTTCTGGGTCCATTGACCTTGCAATCAAGAATCTCATCAATGTTGCATCACTACAGCTCTGCAAATCCAAAGCCACAAATTCAATCGCTAGAATGAGCTTAATCAAACATCCAGAGAGCTGAAATGAAAAGGTAAACCTGAAGACCAAAAAATCACATACACTTCAAAGATACATACAAACCACCATTCACAACTGTATAAACGACCATACGAAAAGTACCTCGGTTGCAGAACCAAGCTTTTCAACTGATTTTCTCATCTGGGTCACTGTAATTTCCTGTGTTTTCTCCATTTTCGGGCAGTGGGACTGCTTTGAGGTTCAAATTTAGAGGAAATGAAAAAAGGGCATAGACCTTTTGTTAAAAGGGTCAAGATAATGAATTCGAGACTTGATATTTGTTAAATTTTGAGAGAACAGCATGTGAGGAAGAGAGAGTTTACGTTGACAAAAAGGAAGAAAGCATAGGAAGAAGTGGTAGAGTGGGGCACAGGAGAATTAATCTAGGAGAGGGACTGGTTCTTTTTTAGTTATTAGTTTGGTTCTAATAAAGAAAGGAAAAAAATTCTAAAATGATTAAAACTTAAAAGAACGCGTCTTTTTCGATTTTTGATTGTGGACTGGTCTAAAGAAAATCTGTTGCACAGAACAAGCAAGAGCCACGTAAAGACGAGTGATATTAATTCTGCTGGACAAAATAAATAAAAGTTAGAAGACAGTTTAGAAGCATTTATTTTTCTCTCCTTTCTTCAATTGTTGCCTGCAAGTCCGCAATTTCATCTTTTCTTCTTTGGCGGCTTTCTGCTGCGTAGCTTGACCGTTCCAGTAACAGTTTGAAAACTGAGGAAACCTTTTCTTTTCTTTTCTTTTTTAGAGAAACTGAGGAAACTTTTTAATCTTGAAACTTTTTATATGATAGGAAAAAGTTTAAATTATTTTTCCATAGCGTCTAAAATAACATTTTTCAAAAATAGTAACTCTCCAACTCCAATCTTAATTTCAATTATCGTGGTTAAAAGAAAAACCAGAGAGAGAGAGAGCAGGTCATGTTGGGATTGTGGACTTCAAATTTGATACCATCAGTCCATTAGTAGAGGATAAAATTTGGGAGGGGGTCCCAAACATTAGATAATTGTCTATTTAGTATCTTCCTCAGTGTTTCTGAGTGCATGTTACTACGAGCATGTTTTGGACCTCAGCTTTTAGCCTTTTACCAGTTTGTTGGGCATTTCACTATACATCTCACGTTGTCCTTAATGAAAAAAGAGAGCAAAACTGTCTCTGTAAAATAGAGCAAAACTCGTTGTAAGCAGTAACAAGAAACAGTTCCTTATGGTTTAAAAATTTTACTTGTGATGGGGTATAGTATAAATTCTTAAATATTCTTAAAATGTTATTAATAAATTTTACCGATAAGATATTAATTGGGATAATAAGCAGCCTTAATATCCATAAGAACGAGAATACAAGTTTTATTCCCAAGACTGGGAGGATGAAACAACAAGGAAAGTTTTCCATCGTTTGCAAACCATAAGGAACTGTTTCCCACAAACAATTGAATAGTCCTTGAGCTTGTGAATTATAGATCGAGAAATGAGAATGTACTTTTTTATTGTTTTACCTTAAAGAGTAATAGAGATTTGAGATTGATAATCTGAGGTAAAACATAGCTCGACCTGAGATTGATCAACTATTTTACAGAGACAGTTTTAGGAGCTAAGCTTTTTTAACCACTTCTGGTATCAATCAAACAGGAACAGAGTAATCTTGGAAAGCTATAAGCTTTGCTCGCCCACCATATTCTTCTGGTAAGGCTTCTTCACCAATTTCCTTCATAAAATTTCTTCTTTCTTCTTCTTTACAGATTATTACAATCTGCATTCATCACCATGAAGAAAGCAAAATTTAGAACCCAAAATGACTAGTTAACTAATACTAGTAAAATATCAAACATTTTATATTATTTAGTAGCTTATTAAATCAACCGTCAAGAAAACAATTGAAAAGATGATAAGAAATTTGCAAAAGAACATACTTTAATCTGTATCACTTTGGCATAATATTCATATAACAAACCTTTTCCTGTGTTGCCTTATCAATGAAGCGGGCAATCATCTTCCAAACAGTAATAAAGAATCGAGGCATGTGTAAAATGAAGAGCTTAGCCAGACGCTCCGGGTAGTAAGCCTGCAAATGAATAACAGGATTAGACCTTAGAAGTTGCATGAGCATACAATATTCATCAATGGATGTTGCTTTACACAGGACAGAGATTTTTAAAACTGGTTTCCTTAAGCATTGGTATTCTACTCCACAACGGGATGTCACTCCCTTCTAGGATTGTAATTAAGTCACATTGAGTGAATATAGTTCTAAGCTTGCGCAAACCTCAAATATTCATTAGATTAGATTTGTTGAGGTTCAAAGGTTCGAACTCAATCAAGTTATAATTTTCAAAATCAAACTCAGCTTGAACAAATGATCGAAATACTCAAACTTGATTTGACATCATTAAAAATAAATAATTGTTTGTTTATTTATGTTGATATAAAGCTCAAGTGAGCTCAAATAAGCTCGAGTTCAAACTCATTATTTAATCATATAATCTAGAATCATATAAACTTTAAATACCAAATAAGGCTCACGAGCCACTTGAATCAAGTGTTATGATACTTCAATTAAAACCAAGTCAGATTTGAATATTTATCAAGCTGAATCCGAATGGAGTAGTTCATGATAGTTTGACTCGCTTACCCCTCTAGCCCCTTTTAAGCTTCACATACACAGTGCATCCTCCCATTCCCATTTACAAGTAACAAAGCTAACATATAGCCATAAATACCCTTGCATATAATGCAAAATCTAACTTTTCGTGAGTTCTCAAAAAAAAAAAAAAAAAATCTAACTTTTCGTAGCCAAGTGATAGATACTCTGCCTCTCCACTTTTTCTAAAAACAGCACCAATACACATTCTATAGGCAAATTTATGAATGAGAGGCACAACTGTAGAATCTCAAACATTCCATAGAAAATTTCCTAATTGGATTTTTCCTGTTGTCCTGTTACCATACGAATAAAGTTTCCATCTCCATTTTATGACCAAATATTTCTCTGCCAGAAATCCCTTACCAGACGGAATATTAAAGAGTTGAATTGAAAATGACATATGAAGAATTAATTACCTGCAAAAATTGAAATCCAGCAATAAACCCTCGTACATCAACGTTCCTATATGTTATTTGCTGCAGATCAATAATGGCAATCAACTTCTCATTTCCTATTTCTCTTCCTTGGAATGAGCTGAAACAGGGTCAACAAAATCCATTACGAAACAATGACTTTATTAAATAAGCACATCACTTTACAAAGAATAAGCAGATAACAGGAAGTATATATGCAGATATGAAACACAAAAAAGGATTTGGAAAGGAGATCTTTTTGCAGTAGTTTGTGGATATGCAACAGCATTGACAAACAGTAACAGCCGTTATTTGGTTAATTTTGGTAAATATCAGTTTATAACACCATCGCCAAAGTTATCTCCCTAAGCAAGCATTAGAGTCATTATGCTTCTTCAGTAACTTCGAAAATGCTTCTCTATAAGGGAGCAAAACTCGTTGTAAGCAGTAACATAAAGCAATGCCTTGTAAATAATCAAAACTCACATGATTAAGACGCCCTCAAAGTGAACAAAAACAGAGAAATAATCCTCTTTGAAAATTTCCAACCACATTCAGTAGGATTAGATGTTGACTATTACCTTGAAATCGTTTTGTCAAGCAGGTGAACCACGAACTCTGCACCAACATACAAAACACAATAAATAAATTGTTCACTTGCAAGGTATCATAATAATAGTAAAAGAGAGAGGCAGAAGCTATTTCAGCTATTGTTTTCCTATTACTGGGGAGCCTAGGCTTACTGATGCAAGTAAATCACTATACGTGATTGTAAAATATCATTGAGAATATTTGTTGAGGAGACTAGCATCACCCATTTGATTCACTGGCTAATAGAATGATAAGGAACACACTTCAAAGAAAATCTGTCGAATTATAAAAGTTGAGGTTCAGTCACTGACTCTTCTGAGTTTAACTGATCCGGTTCTTTTTTGTTGAAAATAATAAGCAAGAAAGTTGCTAGTTTTAAAATAACTCGAGCCCAAAGGGAAATATTACGTGATATTAAAAGGGAAAAGTGACCAATGCCTCTTAAAAAATAATTTTTCATGCCTAAAGCTCTTGATGCTATCAGTAGTAAAATTAGGCCCACCATGCCATTAAGTAAATGGCGTTCGTAGATTTTCTATATGCTATTACATAACCATTGGACAGGAACTTTTCTTTATCACCGATAACCATCGGATAGCAGGTTTTCTTTGTCATTGACACTGACCCGCTCTGTTTCATTTTCATATTGATGGGTTCCATTTTCATATTGATGGGTTCCATTTTCCCCAAGCTTTCCAATAACTGAGAGTGACAAGATCTTCAAGAAAAGGCATAAATTGACTATCATGATTTAACCACACAGATTATTTTCATTTGGCAATATGCTCCACAGCACTTAGAATGCAATCGATACCAGATGGACATATTCAATAATTGAAGGCGAGGAAAAGTTTTTTTTTTATATCTATAATCAAATAAGGAAATAATTGCAAGGCTCAGTTGTACTAGGACAATAAACAAGTGATGTAGGCCAGGCAGTCCTATTCATCCACCTACTTTTATGCGAAAACTCGATATGATCCACATATCACATGCAACAATTTAGATTAAAAGGCATCATTGCATCAATGAAATTCAGAGTCTAATAAATGCATATATATTAAACTAACTAATGAAAATAATATGCATGATTCATAACCTAATCAGCTGTAACCAGAAGAGTGCAATTATATAGAGTTCAGCTAATTACTCTTGAATTGAAGATGATCTTTTGACGGAAAATGCTTGTGTATTTTGGCAGCAACAACTGGATACCCCTCTTTCGATAAACCTTGTAAAAATATTTTCCTTGTTTCTAATTCATCACGAACTTCAGATTCTGAAATAAAACCATTTGGAACAAATTCAGCCCTCCATTTTTGCCACTGAACAAACATTTTCGCTGCCTTTTCTGGGTCCATTGATCTCGCAATCAAGAATCTCATTAATGTCGGGTCCCCAAATATCTGCAATGTAAAACCCATGAAATCAATAACTAAACCAAGCCCAGTACATACATATAAAATTGTAGCATTGTGCATAACTTAAGGTCATACCTCGGTGCAAGAACCGAGCTTTTCAACTGATTTCCTCATCTGGCTCAGTGCAATTTCTTGGGTTTTCTCCATTTGGGAAAGAAGAAGAAGAAGAAGAAGAGTTTGGATTCTCTACCAGTCAAAAGGTTCACTTATTCTGTATGATTTCAAAAGCTTGGCATTTGACACTTACAGAGAGAGAAGAGATTGAGCGAGAAAGTCTTCCTTTTGACGAAATAAAAAAAAAAATGCAAGAAAAACGAGATGGCAAAGCTGGCCGGCTGGCTGATAATTTTTAACTTTTAAATTCATGGTGCTAGCGTATACAATTCCTATTTAGCTGTTCCTGTTTAGGTAGAATTATAAATAAGAATTTGTAAAGGGAAGGAAAGGAAGGACAGTTGATGGTAGTGGCGCCAAAGATTTGTCCAAGAAATGCTGCCAAAGCAAGACTGGAATTGCCACATGCTGACATATCTTGCCCAGATTTCGAGTAATTTTTTAATCAAATTAAATCAGATTATCCCTTCCAAATTACTATTTTATCCCTGAGATTTTATTTTAAAAAAACAACTTAGATTCCAACCAAAATTATAAATAAACTAAGTAATAACAGCAGTTTAAATGTGAAAAAATAAATAATACTTTCCTCATCTTAAAATAATAAAATATTCATTTTTTCTTTTATGTCTCTCGTCCGTAATTATCTCTTTTTGGGACACTAAGTCATTAAATTAATAATTATTTTAATTAGTTTCAGTTTATATATATATTGCATCATGTAAATAACAAACTTCATTACACTAATCAAATTAATAATTTAACCACCCAACATTTGTTTTATAATAAAAACATTAATAAGGATTTAAATTCCGATAACTCTCAAAAATAGAAATGAACCAAATGCCCTAAATAATAATGGATCAAACCGTGTCCTCTTAGCCTACGGACCCCAATATTTCGATCTCCATACATTAATTTTTTTTTTTTTTTGTTTTGGTATTTTTGCAAGCAATTTTAGGTTTACTATGACACATAAAAAATGTGCAAGTGTCTTGATCCGGATATAGAAAAAAAATAAAATTATATTTTATAATTGTACGGTAATTTTATACTTCTAGTCATTGATGAGGAAAAAAGAAAATTTAACTGAGAAAGGAAGTCATAAAGCATGTAGTCCATAATAAGCAAAAGGGGATAAAACATTAACAATACGTAGCTGGTCAACTTTTGGGGGCGGACTTAGCAGGTTATTTTTAAACGTGTAAGTATAAGTATTGGGAAGACTTCTGTAACTTCTAGTAGCTACTAAGTCTGTGATGACAAAACTGTTGTAATAAGACTGCATGGCATTTTCCTGGACGTTCGCAAGTATTATTCTCCTCAAATACATAAATACATCTCCCTTTCCTTTTTTTTTTTTTTTTTAAGATTTTATAGCATTTAATTTTATAAACTGGATCGCAAAGATTTTTCGAGAATAGTGAATTGAAGAGTTTGGTCAAATTTTTGAATACAGGCACTTTTATTTTGTATCTAAGAACTAGATTGACCAACTATTTCAGTATAAGTAAAATTAATAATTTTACTATATTTTCACGTTTGATATACAAGAGCCATAAATTGAATTTTAAGAAATTTAATGTTTAAAATTAATTTCTATAATTTAAAAATTAATTTTATACCTTAAGTTTATTTATAAGTATCGACTGTGAACATAAGTTCTCATTCATGCTTTAATCAAATTGGGTATGTATTCTTGAAATTTTAGACATGGAAGCAATTCTCCAAACGGTGATCTCTTATTCTTCTAAATCGCAACACCATTCAAAGATCTCAGCTCCAAGTTAAACAGTTTTACATATACTTGGCGGAAATCAGAATCTCGTAATATGTCAACAAGGAAAAAGAACTACAGTACTTCTTGAATAAATTGCAGAATATACACAAATTAGCAATTTCATCATCATTCTACCTGAATAACTACACAACTACATAGCAAGATGCCATCAAGTGGGATTTCATTTCAAACTGTTGGAAATAACACAGATTATTTTCCTACAGACTAATTAGATAAGAAAATACTATTTACTGCACATAGAGCTTTGCCCCAGCACTTCTTCAATGGAAATAACACAGAATGGACCCTTTTTTTTTTTTTTTCCTTTTCAGAGTGATCGATACTGAGGAGGCTCCATAATGTGCCCGAGAATGGTGCAGGAACTGGATACGTCCACAATAAATAATAGACTTCAACTTTGAATCCCTTCTCATATGAAATAATCTGTACTTTCCTTTATATGGCAATGAAGCAATTTGCATCCACCCTCATAAATACAAGTCTGTTGTCAACCAAAAACCAGATTAGACAATCAATCTAAAATCACACACCTTTAAAGAAAAAAAAAAAAGGTGTCTCGAATGAAATTGACAAACATGGTTATGTTCCAGTTTTCAGAACCTGGAATTAAATAGCTGAAACAAAGATCTAATCCAGTAGAAAATTAATTCAAAACCAGGTAGCCAACTTACCTATTCTGTGAAAACACTCATTAGATCATTCGGATGAAATTGCTGCAACACAGGGATTCCCACTCTTGCATTATCTGCGAAATCCATATTTGGCTCCTGCTTCACTTTATTCCCATTGTTCTCCAAATAGACTTTTCCATGGCTCAAGTTGCTCATTGGCACTTCAAACTCATCCGCTGCAAACCGGGTAGGAATGCTTGTCCCTTTACCAACAAATCCCAGATTCCTAAGTGGTCCTTGATCGAGAACTTCACCCAACTTCATGACATAAGAACCCTGGAAGTCACAAATATTAGGAGCAAGCCCAGGCATATGTCTGGAAGCACCAAAGGTTGTGGTTGAATTCTGAACTTGCTGCGTGATGCCACTGTCTGCATTGACAGTGCATGATGATGCGGGAGATATAGAACCAGGGGCTGAATACCCACTGACTACACCTGAATTTTTTAGATCCCCATCCCGTATGTGTCCAATATTTGTATTATTAGACTGAGAGGACAGAAGACTGTAATCAATAACAGCACCCCTGTTGAAGTTGCAATTCTGATTGATGGAAGCAGGACAATTTCCCGCCTGGAAACTAGCTGATGACTGAGAAGGGACAACAAGGCAGGATGGTTGCACATTGATTGAACGGCCAGTCTCTGGTATTGATTGCTGCTGTGGTTGCTGCTGCTGTTTCTGCTGCTGATGTAATATATCCATCAACATGTTACCATTTTGAGTGGTCATACCTCCAAGGTTGGTATTAGGCCCTACAGTGCCAAGGTTATTAGAAGGCCAGGCTCCAAAACCTGAAGCAACATCTTCAACAGATACAATATTTTGTGGGAAATGTTTGGAAATGCTCGGTTGGCATTTTACTAATGGCTGCCCAAATGCTACCCCATGTTCAACAGGAATACACTTGGGACCCTGTATGGATGGCTGTAAAAGAGCTGGTTGGTCCATTGTTGTAACTAAGCTACTTGTTGGTCGACCAAAAAGCTCAGCATGCAGTGCTGCTAGTGTTTGTGGTGGAATCTGGCCCGAGGCAGCCAAAGCTTGTATGTCAAATCTTCCAAGTGAATTAAGTTTCCCATTTGAGTCCAAGGGACCACAAAACGTATTAGATATCCCACCTTGTTGAGCAACCCCACTTAGCCTCTTCAGATATAATCTAAACTTCTGCAAATTAATATCAAAAGAATCAAATTACAGAATGTAAATACAATGAAAAACAATCTTGCATTGAAGCTACCGAAACATAACATCGTCCTTTCTATGAAATACCAATTCAACATGCTGATGTAAAAAATTCTACAGTTATCAGAGTATCATAGGCTAAATGCATTTAGGAAATTTACAGGAATCAATAAATCCATTGTGAGTTGCACTTAAAATTGAACTTCCAATTAATTGGATCTGAAATAATTTTGCCTCTAAAGGATATGATGCATAAAACTCAACATGTTGCATAAAAATATAAGCGTCCACAAGTACAATTATAAGACACATTTCATTATATAAATGGCATCAACATGCAGTAATTACTAATATATGCCCTTCTTTATTTAAGATAAAGGTTAAGGGCAGATAGTGATTGGCCATTAGTCACACCCCACTGCCTCTGGGTACAGATCTGGAATACCAAAAGAAAGACGGTGAAAAGACAATGAACCTACAAAGCTAAAAGTCTGAAGACTAAGAAAACAACAACAAGAAATATATGCAATGTTATACAACCCAAAGGGAGTATAGTAAGAGGGAATAATAAAGAAAAAAAAGTTTGGGGATCCATACAGGATGCTGAGGAGAACAAAGTATGAGTTCCTTTGTTTCCAGGGAACTATATTTCTGAATAATACCACATGATGGGTGAAAGGATCAAAGTGTGATATATTGTTCATAGAATGAGTTCCTTTGCTTCCAGATAACTACACTTCTGAATATTACCACTTGATGAGTGAAAGAAACATGGAGGAACAGCTTCATCCAAGAAATCAATGAAGTAGCACTTTAAAGTAAAAGAAATAATACTGGATGCCTTAAACAGGGACTCTTCTTGGATGCTAGATCACAATCATTAACAGAATTAGAACCTTAGTTAGACATCCTCCTGCTGCTATTACAGCAATATGAAGACAAAATCACAAAGGAACAAAAAGACCAGAAGGGGAACGAGAAGATCCACTATCAAAATCCTCACCCAAAAATATTAGGGTATCTGAAGGTAGAGACAATCTCATAAGCGGGACTAATTGCTTTTCTTGGTCAACCTAAACATCCATCATAACCATCCAAGAAAAGAAGCATGTGATAGCCAATACATCCATTAGCAATTGGACTTTCCCAGCTATTTCACATAATAAATAACTTTTACCGGTGGATGGAACTTAAGCAAGAGATCACATAAGCCATGTGCATTGTAGCATCACAAGGCACATGCAAAGAAACTTTTACCAGGCTGCTCTTCTAATCAATTGTTGTTTAACTTTGTATTTATTTGCCTTTTTCTTTTCTTTTAATTTTTTTTTTACCGATGAGTAAAAGGATTATTCTTTCTATATTTCCATGTGATAACCCTAAGCAGCCTCCGGTAGCTAACATAAAATAATGACAAACAAACAAATAAATAAATAAAAGGAGGAAAAATCAAGACAAAAGTGGTGGTGTGAGTTCGAGCCAAACCTGCAAATGACTTGCAACATTTTCTCTGGTTAAACCAGGTACATTCATCAATTCTAGAATTCTCTTAGGTACAGCCTCTGAAATGATTGTCAAAAAATGTAATCAGCAAAAGGATAAAATTGCCATTCACAAATGCTTCCGAGATAACACTTATCAATTACAAGCCTCGTCTCTAATAAAATTATAAGGTAACTTGAATAAAGAAATAAACAACAAAGTTGTAATGATCATACTATCAATTCCAAGCTGGTTTACGGCGCTGACAAATTGTTGATGGAGCTCCACGGACCATACAACACGTGGTTTCTTTGATGTGGAGGGATCGTCATTTTCCTGTTCAGCATCATCCTCGTCTTTAGGACTGCTCCTCTTTTTCTGACCTTTCAAAACTCCTTCTGTTCCTTCATTAACAGAAGAAGCATGATCAGCATCATCATTTCCTCGTTTATGCCGATCATTATCTTCCAAGCTTCCTGAATGTTCATGCTCTTTATTTTCATGCCACTTTTTCCTAACAACATGTTGCCATATGTTCTTGAGCTCTTCCTCACGTATAGGTTTAATCAAATAATCACAAGCTCCGTGTCTAATCCCCCTCATTACAGCACTTGTTCTTCCATCAGCAGACATCACTGCAGCAAAAATTAATTAATAGGTGCAAAAATTTGAGAATCTTTATGGCAAAGGAAGATAAACCACTCACTAATCACTGGAAGATCCATTTCAAGGCCAACTTGCTCAAGAAGTTTATATCCGTCCATATCAGGCATGTGAACATCGCTTAGTATGACATCATAGCAGCCTTTCCTTTCCCTAAGAAGATTCAAAGCTACTTTGGCCTGGGAGCAAGTTGTAACTGCAACCATTAAAAGAAAAAGATAAACCTCTCGAGTCCTACAGCAGACTATAAAAAGGGTCCCTTTCTTTTGCGAAAAAGGGTGAATCACACTTGAACACAAAAAGCACACAAGGTTAGCTAGAATTAACTCCCATAAGAATAATAAATTTTTTACTTATGATTCTATTCACACTGACAGTAGATCTTCACAATTTCCTATCATAAATGGATATCAGTCGCATTTTTTTGAAAGGAAGGATTCATTGCTTAATGCTGTAACTGTAAGTTAACGTTTAGAATAGACAACATTATCACAAGTATCACAGCAGATCACAAGGACACCCTTGTAGTTCTCAAAGCGTCACTTTGCTTCATATGGGATCACTGAAAGTAAATGTCACCAGGCTTAACTGATTCCAACATGCAAATTTGTGGTGAATCACAGTTTCATTTCACCCTGGACGTCCATTAACCTTCATTTCTTGCAAAAATTGACCTTTGACTACAAAGGTAATGTAGCCCCCTTTAACATATGTAATTTAAGAGAGGAAAATAACAAGTCTCACAATATCCAATTGATGAGGTTCCCAAATTCGCACCATTCAGTAAATAAATTCATCATCTTTATTAGACTATTTGTCAAAGAAAAACAGAGGGACCATAAAAGTGCAGTATCATTCAATACAGACAAACTATTAAATTTCGCCGTTCTGATCCAATTTTCTTCAAACAATACAACATTGAGATAAAAAAAATGTAAAATGTTACAAAAATAAGGAATTGAGAAACTTAAACTAACAAATTAGAAAAAACAGAAAACCAAAATACTAAGACGGAGAAAACACTGACCGTGATAAAGACAACGCCGAAGCATCTGCTCGACAATCTTCAAGCAAGTAGTATCATCATCCACTACCAAAACACGCAATCCAGCTGGAAACTGATCAGACGCGACTACATCAGCAGCAGCAGTAGCACCACCCTTACAAGAGCCATAACTGCTGGCTTTCGCACTCACACTGGACGCCACTCGCTGCAAAGCAGCCATAAATAGCAAACAACGCAGAAACACAAATCACAGAACAATATCCACTGACACTCCGTAATCAAATCCTAATCACACCCTCCAACAGTAAATTTCAGCGATAAAGAGCTCGAATAGAGCATTTTGCGCAGTCAAGCACATGAAATGAGACGAATTATAGCCAGATCTGTAAAGAGAAACCCTAGCTTTTGAAAAAAGAAGAAAGGATATGAATTATGGAGAGGTATTAGAGCGAGATATTTGAGCAGTGATCCGTTAGAGAGTGAGAGAGAGATTTGGATAAATTGCGGGAATCTGTTGATGGAGAAGCGTTGAATTGGAGAGAAAAGAATGTCAGATAACGCGAGAGAGAAGAAAAGATACGACAATGGTTGCTTACCTTTTTGTAGTTACAGGATTTATTAATTTTTTATTTTTATCATTATTGTTATTATTAGAAGAGATAATTTTGAGGGGAATTTAAGGGAAAGATAAATAATTGGAGCTTATAATGAAGGAGGAAAGAAAAGGGTCGACGTGGTCCCCTACCAGAAACAAAGGTAATGGTTGGTTGGTTCGCGTGCGTTTTCCTTCGTCCGTACACTCGTTCTTGCCTTCTTCGTTGGCTCCTCCGAACCTCACAGTCGCACCACCGCGTCTTCTTTACCAAAATTAAACCATAATCAATTGTTTTCCGCTTCTAATTATTATAAAAAAAAAAATAACAATATTGTGCTTAATAATGCATTCCATTATCACGTGTACAAAAATACTTTTATAAATATAAATTTTTCCTGTTATTTATATTATTCGAAATGGAACGAGTGCACAGATTATTACAATGGAGTTACTCCAGTTGTCCTCCTGTGTACTTGTCTCCGTATCTGTTTGTCGATAAATACTTACCATTGACAAAGTCCATAATAGTCCGTTGGCCACGTCTCTTCAAACGACGAGTGGTGCTTCATCCGACGACAGGCACAACTCGGTCTTCTACTGATTTATAAAACGAAACGACCATGAACAAAACGAGTAGCAGCAAATCATATGTTGGTTGGTTCTCGGCCGCCGACAAATTGATAGAAGACAGCTAATTCAAGAGGGAAACCACCTATGGGCTATGGTCCAGTAATAAAGAAAATTACAAAATCAAAGCTAAAAATCATTGGAACTCTGGGCTATGGGGCATCACCACTAGCTTCCATCATCCAAAGGGAAGGGCACTAATTACATATTTTACATCTTTTTCTATGGACATATTAATCTTGTTAAATGCTAATGATTACTTATAGACCATAATTTTTTATTTTGTACAAATCATCTTAGTTGATCTTATTTAGTCATGTACATATTATCTATTAATTATACTCTAATCGAAAATTAAATTTGTGATCTCATTTTTATAAAACTTGATATCGTTTAATACCATCGTATAACACTTTTATTGATATATGTTGTTATAAAAGTTTTTGAAGCATCTAAAGAAAAAGACAGTGAATACTGCCCATAAGAACATTTACCAATCACCCAATTGACCTTATCTTATAATACCCCTTAACCAATCAAAACCAATTATCTTCCTTCCATGCTGAAGCAAACAGGGAAATGGGTCTCCTTGTTACCAATTGTTTCAAAGCTAAGCACTGCCACTCCTTGCAGTACTCTATCTATAATCCCTACGATTAAAGCTCTGAAATTGAGCACGCAAGAAAGACTTTCGAGCATTCGTCGCAGTGCAAGGAGAAGATCAGTGAGATATGAGAAAGAAGATGATGAAGAAGATGGAGAAGAAGAGTATGGGCATAATGAGGAGATTGCAATGTTGGAATTTTACAGTCAGTCTTCAAGAGAAGAAGCACTTCTTGTGCATGCATTCGTGGATGACCAGGAAGTAGAAGTGCTCATCTTCAAGGTTCGCTCATTCAAATTTTTAGTTCCAATTTCCTCTTTTATCTTTGCTTTATTTATTATTTTATTCATGAAAATCAGGCAAGGTAATATCCAAATAAGAAAATAATTTGTAGCGGAGCCAGGATTTGAAGTTAGGTAGCAAGAGAAAAGTTTTTTAAATTAGAAGGGTGAAAGTAATAAATCTTTTTTACAGAAATTTATAGGTGAAAATTTATTTTTTTATATATTTTTTTACAATTTATAGTTAAAAAATTGTAATTTTTTCTTTATGGGCTCAAGATTTGAGCTTAGCACATTAAATTATCGATTAAGTTCAAACAAACTATTGATTTATAATTATATTTTATTTACAATTAGAATTTCAATATTTCAATTTAAGAAATTAAAATCGAACCAGTCCTTTTGATTTCAGTCCCAAAAGCGTCCACTAGAGTCCGGTTTGTCAATTGGACATGATTTGATTTGATTTCTATTGCTATTTAAAATGCAAGCTTATGTTTTTATTGATAATGAAATGAAGGGCTTCTCTTCGTGCTTAAGCTACAAGACTTCACCTGATCCATCAAGAAGTGTTCTGCCGGCCAAGGCAGTAATAAAATCCATAGACAGAATTAAGGGGCCTTTTGACCCCACCAGTATAGAGTATTTAGAGAAAGGCCTGACATGGGAGGCTTTCAAAACCCGTCTTCTCACAAGATGAGTACCTCACTTGTAACAAATTGGGGCCATTGCTCGAAACAAGTGGCCCTGATGTTCTGTAAATTTTTCCTTCAGGGTTTGTAGAGCGTAAGAGTGTTTTACCATTTAAGCAAAGGCTTTATGTTATTGGTTAACATTTAACTTTTTACTATGATTTACTGATATCTATCTGACCGCTGAAGAATTTTAATTTAAAAAATAAATTATTTTCTCATTGAAAATATGATAATTTAAGGACTAAAAGCAATCTAATTGTATCATTCCCTCTGGTTAGAAAGCCTTATGTGATAACTTTTAATTAATAGATAATTTATTTAATGAATTTTTTTTTTTTTTTTGCTTTTTGTTTCTCTCATAATTTTAGTTAATATTGTATAATTCAAAAGTTCAAAAAATAGAGAGAATGAATAAGTAGTTGATGTAACCAAATTAAAAATGAAATAATCCATTTATAAGAAAAAAAAAAGAAGATAAAGTAATTAATTTTAGTAACATAATAATTTTTATTTTTATTTTTATTATTTTCCTTCAATTTTTAATTATTAAATATTTAATTTTTTTAAACCATATTATAATTTAATGAGATATTTACCATTTTAGCCTCGTTTTGTAAATGACTCGAAGATGCCCGTCCCGTTCCCGCCGCACCGCGACACAGATAAAATATCTACTCAATAAGATCGATAACGTGGATGCTTTCTATGGTGGCATGTTTAGGTCTAGATATTTTCGCGCTAGATATTTTTTGACACGTGCTTTGTGACTTGTCTTACGTGGAGGCATGTTCTTATGACGAAGCCCTCGATTGCCCTTTTAACTACCATTTTGCCATTCTTTAATTTAGCTATGCCTATATTCTGCCTACGCCTTGGAATTTGGTTTCGGCCGAGGAAAAACGGGGAGTTTAACTATACTTTATTTGTAGCCGACCAAGTTTATTTATGGTAAATTACTAAATTACGTTAATGTCCATTAAATTGTGAATTTAAATTTATTAAAATCTTATAATTTAAATTTATTTTTAATAAGTAAATTTTATTATTTTTATTTCAATGAGAAATTACCCACTAAAACTCAATGACCAAGAATATTAAGGTAGTTCTAAACACAAAATATTTTAGTTAGCAAAGGAAAATCTTCAAATGAGGCAATTAGAAACAAATAAAAGAAAACTTTTTAGACTTTATTTTTTGGAAAATTCTCTTTCTTTATTTCAAATTTTTTATAATTATTTTATAATTTATAAAATATTTTATTTTAAATATAATTATTGAATTTCAGTGACTAATTTTCTATTAAAAATTAAAAATTGATACTCTATAGTCCTATGAGATTTACACATCCTTGTGATAAAAAATTAAAAAAAATTAAAGATTAAGACAACTATATATTAATAAAATTGAATGTGAAATTTGGTGGCAATTGGCAGTAATTAACCTAAATTATTTGGAATTCACTCTCTAATCTTAATATCATTTATAAATGATATACTATTTTTCTTTCCCAATTATTGCTTAATTAAAAATAATTATAGGATTATTCTAAAACAAAAATTATGGGACGAAAATGCAGAGGGCATTTTTGCAATTTAAGTGGACAAAAGGACCATTTCTCCAGAGACATTTTCAACCCAAAATATCTTCCGGAGCAGAACGCTAGCTACAGCCCCCACACACTGCATTTTTCGATTTTTCTTTTTCTCTATTTGTTATACACAGAGAAACTTTTCGTCAAACCGAGAGAGACACAAATATACACATGTCGAACCATGATGAAGATGAGGAAGAGAAGGTTCAGAGCTCTGGTAAAAGGCTAAAATGCACAAAACCCAAAGATGAAGGAGCACAAACCGAGCTTCCACTAGAGTCAGGATTTTTCTTTTATCCAACTTTGCCTACATCTTTTGTCGTCTGCGATGCACTTGAGCCAGATTTTCCTATCATTTATGTCAACAAGGTCTTTGAGATCTTAACTGGCTATCGTGCTGACGAGGTCCTCGGTCGTAACTGGTAACATTCAATTTCTTATTTTCAATTACTTTTTTTTATTTGTTTTCTTTTTGGTCTTTATTTTGTTTTCCGAGAGAATGGAGGAAGAAACTGATTGGTGATGATTTGGTTGGAAGTATGTGTTGGATAATAAGATTTAGGCTGGCGGGAACTAGTAATTATTTGATTGTGTCAAAGAAGGGGAAAAAAAATCAGGAGGCAACTATTTATGGCTCATTTTTTTATGTTTGGTCCTGAGAAAATGTATGAAAATTGTACTGCGATTTGGAATTGATGAGGTTGACGGCAGGTCGAATGGTATTGGTATTTTCTGGTTTTTGATTATCCAATTCTGGATTGCTTGGGGAATTTATGGAACTGGGGTCATTTTGTTTCATTGTTTGCAATTCCATAAATGGTTTTTCTGTTTGTGTTAGCTATAGTAGAAGGGTGGTTACAGCAGTGATGGTGCGTTTAGCTTTGATAATGTAATGGCAGCAGTGAATAAAATCTGCAACTGGTTTATCCCGTCACTTTCCTATTGGTAAATGGAAAAGGGCATTGATGCCATTCTTGAATCGTAGACAACAACAGCAGCTTTTTCCATACAAATATTTGATTGCTGCTATGTTCTATTCTTTTGTTTTATATGATTGGAACTCATTATGCTTAGTATTTCTGTCATTGAATTATCTTGAGAATTCTATGTTGTGGAGGATATATTGATCATTTTGGTATTCTATTTTCAGTCGGTTCTTACAATATAGGGATCCTCGGGCTCAAAGACGACATCCATTAGTAGATCCTGTTGTTGTTTCTGAAGTTAGAAGATGTCTCGAGGAAGGCATTGAATTTCAAGGCGAGCTTCTCAATTTTCGAAAGGATGGCACTCCATTGGTAAACAGGCTAAGACTTGCACCTATACATGATGATGACGGGATTGTCACACATATTATAGGTATTCAAATGTTTTCAGAAGCAAAAATTGATCTGAACCTTGTGTCTTATCCAGTTTTCAAAGAGACTTGCAATCAGCAGTGTGATCAATCTGCTAAATATTCTCATTTGAATGGACAGTCACCATTTAATCAGCATCGAGAAATATGTGGGATACTTCAATTATCTGATGAAGTATTGGCTCACAACATTTTATCACGCTTGACACCTAGGGATGTTGCATCCATTGGGTCTGTCTGTAGAAGAATCCGGCAGTTGACAAAAAATGAGCACTTGAGGAAGATGGTATGCCAAAATGCATGGGGAAGGGAGGTCACTGGTGCATTGGAGTTGATGACTAAGAAGTTAGGTTGGGGGCGTCTGGCTAGAGAACTGACCACTCTTGAGGCTGTATGCTGGAGGAAACTGACAGTTAGAGGTGCGGTTGAGCCTTCTCGTTGCAATTTCAGTGCATGTGCAGCGGGGAATAGGCTTGTTTTGTTTGGAGGGGAAGGAGTTGATATGCAGCCAATGGATGATACATTTGTTCTTAATCTTGATGCTGCAAATCCAGAGTGGCAGCGGATAAGTGTAAAATCATCTCCACCGGGTCGCTGGGGCCACACTCTCTCCTGCATCAATGGTTCTTGGTTGGTGGTATTTGGAGGATGTGGAAGGCAGGGATTGCTCAATGATGTTTTTGTCCTGGATTTGGATGCCAAACAGCCCACGTGGAAGGAAGTTTCTGGTGGAACTCCTCCTCTACCTCGATCTTGGCACAGCTCTTGCACAATAGAAGGTTCTAAATTGGTTGTCTCAGGTGGATGCACAGATGCCGGGGTACTTCTGAGTGACACTTACCTATTGGATCTCACTACAGACAAGCCAATGTGGAGAGAGATTCCAACTTCTTGGGCTCCTCCATCACGATTAGGACATTCACTCTCAGTTTATGGTCGAACAAAAATTCTTATGTTTGGTGGCTTGGCTAAGAGTGGGCACTTGCGACTGAGATCAGGTGAGGCCTACACCATTGACTTAGAGGATGAAAAGCCACAGTGGAGGCAACTAGATTGTAATGCATTCACTGGCGTAGGCAGCCAGAGTCCAGTGCTTCCTCCCCCGAGACTTGATCATGTTGCTCTCACCATGCCTTGCGGGAGGATTATAATCTTTGGTGGTTCAATTGCCAGCCTGCATTCTCCTTCTCAGCTTTTCCTGCTGGATCCTTCTGAGGAGAAACCATCATGGAGGATTCTCAACGTCCCTGGTCAGCCACCTAAATTTGCTTGGGGCCATAGCACATGTGTGGTTGGAGGGACAAGGGTTCTTGTATTGGGTGGACACACTGGGGAGGAATGGATACTCAACGAATTACACGAGTTGTGCTTAGCTAGCAGGCAAGATTGAGAACCATTGCTTGACAATGAGCTCTGCTCACACAATGAGCATATACAACTTTCACATCCGAAAAGTTTTCTTTATGGCTTGTGCCATTTGAGGTTCTTTCTCTAATTGATCACTTCTTTTTACGTTGCTACAGGCTTCATGTGTTCATTGTGTTGTTGATAGTAGTACCAATGTACCATGCCTATGAAGACCTTAGGTTTCTTTGTTAATTTTAATTTTTCACATGAACATAGAATGTGAATTTGTATGTTTGGTTTGCCGTTGCTCGTATTTATATATTGTTTAATATAAAGACTAGAAGATGAGAAATTTATCGTAGGTAATTTGCACATATTTAATGCCCTCGTTAGCACCATTCTTCTTTATCCATCATCGTTACTATAAAATTAATGAATTCATCTGTTCCCATTTATTTCCCTTATGCGACAAAACAAATTTTAGTATCTAAGATCATATACTAAATATTTCTTGTTTTTCCTCCGATCAAGAGTCATTACCATGTCAAACTACATATTGGCAATTGCTTACCCATACATTCGCCGTCTCTGCCAACCTCGGTTAAAATTCTAAATGAGTCGCCAATTTTACAATTGGAACTGTATAAACAACTGGTCATTATTCAATTCTATTGTACAGATTTTTCAACTCGGATCAACATATTGAATGTTGCTAAGATTAAACAACGAACTAGGGATTATAGAATTAAAATGGTTAGAACTAAGATCAAGAACCTCAAGAGATGTGAGATTGAAATGTGAAACTTGACCAGTGAATGTAGTTCTACTATGTTTACTGACAGTAATCAGTTTTTATTACTGTCAAGAAAAGTTGACCCACCCAAATTCAAGAATCCCAAAGAAGGAGAGAATATATGAAATGGGATTGTCAATTGTCAATCCCTCCATGAATTGCTGATATCAAGATATTGCAAGTTTGAAAGGTTTCCAAGGCAAGGGCAAACATTAGCCCCAATTTCAGCACCAGCAACGTCAAGCTTAAAAACACAACCAGTTATGTTGTGGCAAGTGGCACCAACCCATTTGCCGCATTCATTTTTGAGGTCCCATGACTTCGACAAGTTTGTTCTTTAGTAAAGGGTAGACTTGGAAGTCGACAAGAGCCTCTCTTTCGTTATTTTGTTCAGTTCCCACAAATAGTAATATTGCAGCAGCTCAACAGCGACATGCTTTCAAGAATTAGAATGAGAACGACACTGGCAAATGTTCCCATTGTCGCTTAACAATTAATTCCAATGCCCCTTATCCCAAATTTTCCAACATTATTGTGCGTCAATTCAACCATGGTCTCTAATTTTACAATTTTCTTTACAGGATCTAATTTTACAATTTGTATCGTTAGATAAAATTAAACAAAATTTGCTTAATCGAAGTACAGTTTCCAATTCGGTGACGGTACATTGTACAACAACAGTAGAGAGATTTTATAACACAACGATGTAATCAAATTACATTTCTTTCCATCCTAAGAAACTTGCATTGGTACATCATGATTCAAAGGAATACTGTAATATCCAACTATTATGGAGCAAAATCTTAGAGAAAAATCTACTATCATACCGTATTTTTCGTAGAGAGCTTAGTCATTATCAACCACAAAAAGAATATGCAATTTGGTTCTCAAATTAAGAATCTAGCCTGTAAATGTAAGAAGGAAAAAAAAAATTGTGGCATGAAACTTGTGCAAAAATATCTATATCATTTCCATGCCACAGAATCAATCTCATCCCTGGCTGACTTGTATAATTCAAGCCTTTTTGCTATGGTTGCTCTCTTTTCCATGAGTTGTGGATCCTCATCCAACATCGCACCAAGCCGTTCCTTCTGCGCAAAATCCAATATAGGATTCAAAATCATTTTTAGGGAAAAGCAATCTTCCACTATGCACATCCAAATAAAGAAGTCAAAAGAAACAAAAAAAAAAAAAAATCAAAATTTGTACAATTTGCTTGTTCCATAAAGAGTTTTGAGTTTTAGGTCTTAAGTTATTACAGAAATTTGGTTCATTTTCTCTTCATATTTCTATGTTTACAACACCAAGCAATTCCCAATTGGACATGTTCAAGCTTGTCAAGGTGTTCACTCTCATGAGAAGAAATGCATTTTTTTTTTTTTGCTTGTTGGGCATTTTAAATCAATAGAGATTCTTACATCTAAGCCTAACATCCTGATTTTACCTTTTTAATTTATGAATTAGAAGCTGGAATATTAGAAAAATTTAGAGTGTCTATTTGGAAGAGTGTGTGCCGTCTGCAAACATCCAAGAACAATGTAATTATGATGATTTTACCTCTCTTTTCCCGACTTGTGTGTAGAAGTGATTGAGGAGAGATCTCTTAGCCTCTCGAACCTGGCAATAAACCACGGCCTTGGGAATAGAATTCTTTAGCGTATCACAAACCATACTGATATAAGAGTTGACATTTGACCCTAAAAGAAATTATCCTATATATGTCAATACTATTGTTGATATCATTACAATGGTAGAAAATTTTGAATGTTATACATCTAGCATATTGTGAAAGAAAATCAAAGTATTATGGAATTACACTCGGTGCTATTGATACCTAAAGCCAAACAACACACAGCACATTTTTTCTTGTGAGAACAAACACAAATGAATTAAAATTAAATGACCATGCAGTTAATTCTAATCCAAACAACTAAAGTGATGAAGATATTTAAACAATGCGGATAATAGTTCACCAAATAAAGAATGTGATCACGAAGGTGCACCACATACCAATCTTTCTGAAATGATAATCAGCATAACGGTCAACATTTGGGCCCGATGCATTTGAGTTTGAGTTTGTGTTTGTGTTCTTATCCCCTTCAAGGTGAATCTTCCGGAAAAATTCCACTGTTAGGTAGCTAGATTCCATGTCCACCAGCCTCAGAACTGTTTTCCTGCTGTCATCACGGAATCTTTCCAAAGCTTCATTTGCAGCAGCAGCAATATCAGCTTGAAGTGTTGGAAACCGCTTTAGCTCCTGAAATCACCATGAAGTAAAATTGGCACAAATTGAAATTATTTCTCTTTTAGGTTTGGTAACCCAAAATTTATCAGTCTCCAAAGAAAGAGGGATTACCTCTGTTTCAGCTATGGACTTCCGTACAAGTTCTTTTAAAATGAAGTGCACCTAAAGAAGACAACATAACATAAAATAACCATTTGAGAGACAGATTTTAGTAAGCACACATTGAATGCAAAGAGTACATAACTGTAAGAAATCTCTTTTTCCTCCAACAACTTGCTTTTGAAGCCATTTCATCCAAAATGAAAACAACAATGATAATATTGAACACAATGAAAACAACAATGATAATATTGGACACAGATGAGTAAAAATTGCATTTGCCTCAAATTTCAAAATCATTTAGGTATAGCTCAAGTAAGAAAATTACAGCATCCACAGAGGCTTCTGCCGGGCCTTTGAAGTAGCTGATAGATCCATCAATCAGCCTCCTATATCCCTGTTCTGGAGCAATTAAATGTGGCTGATAACCATCAGCTTCTGAAACAACTTTTTGCACATTCTTCAAAGAGAGATGACGATCAAAGGGCAGCTTTTTCAAAGCAGCTGGCAGTTGATGATCAAAAACCCCATATATTCGATCCCCACCAGGACGCCTGAAAATTTTTTTTTGTATTTATTTTTTTTTTAAGAAATTTATTTTATTTTGTAAAAGCCAAAGCAAATACACCATGAAAGAAAAGGGATCCTCACGAGCTAACCGAGTAACAACCTCCAACAAAGTTGGACAACACTCAAAGAAACCAACCTTCAACCCACAGAATAGAAATTATCACTCAACTGTGAAATGTTCGGAATAACTGTTTGCGAATGTAATTCAGACGTGTCAACACCAGTCAAAACTATAATTCTTTTTTGTTCATCAGTGGAAGAATTTTTATCAGTTGGAATAGTCTATAGCAGTTTTCACACATTTCAGGACTTGCATGAGTTCTAACGGTTGACCATACAAAAGAACAACCATTCTAACATCCAGATCATAAAGTTACATCCAAGTCCACCTTGACCTAATATGCAAGCTGTTCCAAGAACTTTTTTTGATTTTTCCAATATGATATGGACACTAACATGAGGACATTGATCTGAAAATCTCAAAAACCAGAAAAAAAAGTGAATATTCACTATATGGATAAGTTTCTTTTTTTTTTTTCTGAATCATTTTTTAAATGAAAAAAAAAGGGACCATTTTAGAATTCTTCTATATAGAAAACTGTCAATTAATCCTGAGGAAGAAAATGTATTGCCAATTACCCTCCATCCAGGTGTTCCTTGAATACACGGTCAAAAGCTCTACACAATTCTAGGATTGTGTAAAGTTGTGCCTGTAAAAAAGGTGGCATGCTTCCAGTTAGTCAAATTAAATAATTTAATTCACAACCATGAAATCTAGAATCTTCAAAGTTCTTATTTGATTACCCCTGAGTCTACTGCAATTGGCCTGCCGATACGGTCCAACTCTGCATTCAACTCATCGATGGTCTTGTTTATTAAAGCAATGATACTTGGTATGCGTTGCCTGATGACTGTCTCTAAATGCTGGTTGGAGGAAAATTTATGAAGAATAAAATCCCAAGTAAAAATAACATCTAGTCTAATGCAGGACCACCATCAAAAGGAAAAATCTAATAGAAATGGTTAGACCTTGGACAAAAGTTTTGCGAGATATTCTGCCCCCATTTTACTTGCCAAATGTCCATATTCAGGGCTTGTTTCAAAGTATTCACGCTCCTTCCGACGAGCAGCAATCATGTCAACGTTCTTATTGATATCTGCTTGTGAACGATTAACAATTCCAACCCAGGGATGCTGCAGTCTGTATGCCCTTCCTTCTAGAACCTTGATCATTCAAACAGGATACTATTATATTTTCGGATCACGATAGTGAACGGCATAGCTTAATTAATTCATTTAATAAGGGTAAGTGCATACATCAAGAGCATTGGTTCCTTTGTCCATCAGATCAAGCTTGGTCAATACACCGAATGTCCTTTCACCTAACCACACCAAGTAAAATACAAATTATGCATCTCTATCTGTCAGGTGACCGACCAACCAAATAAGATGCATAGGAAAGGAAACACTTTAGCCTTAAACATCCAGAGTCTATTTTTCTTACCTGAAGGATCAACTTCTCTGGCAAGTTTTATAGCATCCGAAGTGGCAATATCTTGATTGGCAGGAGAAATAGCCAATATAATGCAGTTGGGCTGCCAAATGAGAGGAACACATAAGATGAATCGAGTGTGTGAAAAGTATACAATAACAAAATTATTTATCACATACAAGTGATTTTCCACAAACCAAAACAACAAACTAAATGACACAAATAACTAAGAGTTGAAACATAAAAGAACATAAAAACATATTTTGAAGAGTTAATTATGCCAGGAGCCTTTTGGAACAGAACCAAGGATATATTTGGTTTTGGGCAATTTTATTTATCAGAAAGAATTAAGTAGTACTTGATAGAGGAAGTAAAAGGCATTTATATGATGGAAATATGTTGCTTCACTAGAGTTAAAACATAAATGAAAATAAAAACATATTTTGAAGAGTTAATTACGCTAGGAGCTTTTTGGAACAGAACCAAGGATGTATTTGGTTTTGGGTAATTTTATTTATCAGAAAGAGTAGTACTTGACAGAGGAAGTAAAAAGCACATATATGATGGAAATATGTTGCTTCATTTCACACTAAATTGAGGAAAGTGGATATGCTCTCCAATATCATTGAAAAACTACCATTACAAGTCTATTCATAAGAACCAGCATCTGTTTCTAACCAAGAAAAAAAGAAAAAGAAATTCAACCAAGAAAACCACATAGATTAAAAGTCAATAATTCTAGATTAAATGGTCATAGAATTCTTCAAGTATGGAGAGGATAAAGTATATAACTAAAATACTAAATGGACAAACATGCCTCAGTCTTAACAAGTAGCCTATTCGTCATAACAACTAAAATCCCCCCTGCTGAGTTTATTTTCATTTTTTCTGTTACTTGGTAGAAATTTACGATAGAATCTCTTCATACACTACATTGTTTCAGCTTAATTGAGTAATTATTCTACAAACACCCTATGTATAATAACAGGTACCTTCTTTCTTGTAAGAGATGAGTAACTTTTGTTGCCAGGATCATAATCTTACCTTCTCAACATATGTACGGACCATGTTTTCAATATCTTCAACTATGGTCTCTGGTTGTCCCTCTACGCAAAATCCAAAGTTACATCATTTCATAAGCAAAAAATGTGATTTATTAAATTAAAAGGAAAATGAATACAAAAAGTCACACGCAATTTATATTAGGAGATAGGGATTGTCTTAATAGTTACCTACAGCAACCTTTGTCAACCCAGGAAGATCTATGAGGGTCAAGTTGACGACTGATAAACAATCACCATGAAATCACAGAATCAGAACAACTAAGAAGCATAAAAAAGCAATAAACAATTAATTTTATGGTAAGCAAACATATGGAATAGAAGTTAATGGAAAATAAACTGAGAAGATAACAACAAATGGAAGTGCCAAGCAAGTTCTTGTTAGAACCGCGAAAAATTTGAAGTAAATTCTTAACTCCAAAAACCAACAATTGCCATTTTTTCAAACAGAAGTTTGGAACTAGTTCAAGCACAAAATCCTCCATGCTTCATTGTAAATACATATGCCAATAATTATAAAACAAACAAACAAACCTTCAGAGACATGCATAAGGCTAGTGCCCTGAAGAAGGGAAAAACAAAGGGAAGCCATGTCAATCATTAAAGATGTGGAGACTGTACAACCATACACTCTAACAACAAAACACAGGAAGAAAGAGAAAGCAAACATGCAGAAAAAGGAAAATAAAGGGTAAAATAATAGCCGCCACAGATGTGCACATTGGTTGCCACATGTTCAGTTTTCACTCAATGCGACAAATATTATAGTGATCATGCAATAACCTTATATGGACTAGACAAATTACTAGACATGCATTTTTGTCCATTCTATAGGATAATCTTCCAAACATGTGTAGCAACACAAATTCACAACGGCATAAATGAGGTTCCATAACAAATGAAAACATAGCAATGTAGTGAAATAATTTGTAGGTTTTTAACATTCCATAATAACAAATATCTATGCATAGATATGCAGAAAAATCAACAAAACTCAGTTATGCTTTTCTCTGAATTTTATTAAGTGCATGCATCAGAATAAATTTGAAACTTATAAAAAAAAGTCCTCTTTAATATATTTGCCATTAATCAACTAAATAACTTCATTAGCATGCTGTTACGAAGGAAGTATGAATACAAACCATTTGGAGAATATATACTGAGATGAATTGGAATATTGGAGATTTGCTTTGACTTCCCAGTAATACGATCAGTTTCATCTGCAATCTCCTTACGCACAGCAGCTATGTAAAAGGAAAAGAAGGGTCATTTGATATTGTAAACTTATAAACTATGATTTTAATACAGAAAACATAACAAACAACTTAATCAATAATTAAACTTTTTCCTGAGATTAACAAACAAGGGGAAAAGAAAAGATAAGTCAAGGAAAAATTTCAAACAATTCAAAAATTGCCTTGAAAAAACACCAATTCCAGCAAACCAATCAACCAACTACCAATTGATATGGCAAGGTAACCAACTAGCAGCAAATCCCACTCTTAGTCTTAAGCTCAATTGGTATAACAAATTGAATTAGCAATACTGGCATAAAATTCCAAAAATCTTCTGGAATTATTTCCATGTTTCCACTGTAGTGATGGATATCAAAATATTTCCATTTTTTTCATGAACTGAGAGTTTGCAGTGCCTATAGCAATAGCATATGGAAGAATTTAGTACTCCAAATCCTCAAGAATTAAATTGCCGATGGAGGAGCCATATAAAGACATTCACCTAATAACATTTTACTGACATTCTTCACACTAGCCCCCCAATGCAGTCACTGTCAGGGAACTTCAGTCAATGGCTGAACTGAATCACATACCAAAAATGTCTCTTCAGTCAAAACATTTGGTTTTACGATAAATTTTTAATGAGTTAATAGTTTTGAGCCTCAAACCTAACATGATCAAGTAATAACTAGATAAACTTGAACTATTGATTTGAACATACTTAATGCTAAAATTGAATATAACGTATTGCAAGCAAGAACAATGTAAATTTCAACATTTTAATAAGTCAAAATAATAGGAATCCATTTTCGTGTGCCTCACAGCAAGCATATTTTTTTATCAACGTAAGACACTTGGTGCCAAGTCATGATCTAAGGAAAAATCAGTCTTCTTTAAACCTACCAAAATCAGTATACTTCCTCTTTGGTGCATGAAGAAATTCCGCATATTCAGTCTTTCCATCTTCTATCTTATGAAGTTGCAACACCAATGGCCTCCGTGTAACAATTCCTGCAAAAGGAAAACGTTAGACTGATAAATTTACCATGCGTGAGTTGCCTCAACTCAATTTGACTGCTTCAAAAATGTTAAACAAGTAAAGAAATAAATAAATTTAGTGTTCTTCAAATCTTATTTAGAACCAATAAAAAAGAAGAGCGTCACTCTATTGAACTGCATTCATATTAGCTTAATTCAGATAGCTTTTTTCATTTCCCTGTATCATAAAGGGAGAAATAACCAAAATTTGATTCTCTTTCCTTCTCTATTCTGATAAAACTAAGCAAATGAAAATCAAAACAACATTGAAATGCACAATAAAAACATTCACGATAAGAGACCAAGAATTACCAGATCCACGAGGCAAGAAATCTCTACCGACGACGCTTTCCAACACTGAAGATTTGCCAGAACTCTAGATTTCCACGAAATTTAATTAAAAAAAATCTTAACATTGATATAGAAATAACAGCAAATCCAAATCCAAATCCAAACATACAAACGATCTATAAAAACAAAAACATTGATATAGAAACCAAATCCCTATAAATTTTTAAACAAAATAAAAAGTTAAGTACATACCTGGCCACCAACAACAGCAACGGAAGGGAGAGCTTCCCAAAGAGACATGCCTTCACCGCCATGATCGCCCAATACGGTACAAGCTCTTTGGATTCTGTTAACTAACCCAATCAAGCTCTCCATTGTGGCCATTTTTCAAATGAGATCTAATGCAAATGAAGAATATGTACAAACACAATTCAAATCAATAAACCTGCACTTTGAGCGCAAAAAAGCAAATGTGAAAAGAGATTTAGATTATTTGGATCAAGTAATGAACGAGTGCCCGGATCAGAAAAGAAATTGAGATTTGTTTAGATTGGGACGTCGAATCTGAAACGAAGAGAGTAAACGAGAAAAACGGTTTTAGAGAAGTAATGGTATTATTGTTTTTGGTGCAATGCAGCAGAGCACCAACATGGAAGGAGACGTTTCGATTTGAATATTTGTTGAGTTTTGGAACTAACGTGTGATTTTAGAGGGGTAAACATTATAATGGGCCCAAAACTGAAAAGGGAAAACTTGAGGACAAATAATGGAATTTAATTTGATTTATTTATTTTTATATATTATTTTGGCCAATTTAGGACAAATAATAGAATTAGATTCTGCCATTGGAAAGTTTTCCCGAAGCTTCTAATGTCGGTCTGAAGCGAGTCCTTAGTAGTGACTAATTGACTGTGATCTGTTATTTAATTTTTGGTAGGTTAAAAATTTTTAATGGGAAGAGAGTATTAAGGACTAAATTTATGAAGTTACTGTATGTATTTTTCAATCTGGAAAGAATTACATTTTTAATAAATTCTAGTCAGTTGAACCTCCAATGAAAAAAAAATCTCAAAGTGACGACTTTTCAATCAATGATTCAAATTAGTTATGATGTTGACATTTACATCATATTTACTCTTTAACCTATAGACTACAACGAAACTTCCTTCTTTTTTTTTTTTTCTTTTTTGAGCATCAAAGAAACTTTTTTAGGTTAATAGAAATTGGACCAACATTTTAATTTAAAAAATAAAAAAATAAAAACTAAGTCAAATCATCCGGAGAGATTTATAACCAACAATAAACTATAGATGAACAACACAACCACAAAGATCTGTATTTGATCTGATTACAAAAATATTAACAAACCTGAACCGAACCGACAACAATCACACTAGCTGCAGAATACAATATAAACTGCAAAATGGTAGACAACAGAAAACCCATAGCCTCTACTAACTATACAACCACACAACCACTGGCCACTCAAAAGAAAAATCTGACAAAAGGTTAGCCCAAAGTCAATTTCTTCCCTTTTCTTTTTTAGTAGTATTTTTTTTTTTTCTGCTGATCTCTAAGCAGAAGAATAACATTCTATGTCAGAAAGCATGCCAATTTCCTTCATCCTCTGATACTGTTCTCTTCTCTGAGTTTTTACTTCTCTTTGCCAATTACAATAGTCACACTGGGTCATCGGCATGCGAGTTACCATCTTATAATCAATCACAGTAGAAGGAGAAAAAATATTAAGAAAAAACTAAAGAACAAGGCCTATGAAGATTTTTGCCTCACTGATTCTGCGCGTGGAATTTATCGTGTCATTGGGTGCTGCGTGTTAACCCACCTCGTGTGAGACTTCTGCACAAATTGGAGGATCTGTTAGCTAAACTGTAATTCAGAAAGTAACTTATTGAATAATGATAACAAATATTGATTCAGTGGAATGCATTACAAGTTAAAAAAGAGTTGAAAAGGAAAAGCCTCTAATGTTTCATGCTGCTAAAGCAAAAAGCATATCTTTACGAATTTTATAGAGCCATATCTAAAACTTTACCTGCTAGTGGTAATGAGTCTAATGACATTTTAGGGCTGGTAGCTCAAACTAAGAAAGGGTCTCATATTAGCAAAAAATAAAGCAATCACTGAACATATTTTACATTTGAGAAAAAAAAAAAAACAATAAGGCAAAAGTGCAGAGAAACTACAGCCAAAGCTACTCAAATCCATATCATATCCAGTAACAACCAGCATGTTGATTAGTGTGTTAGCAGAGTGATGAATCAAATATTACTTACAGTATGACTAAATGTAAATAAGTCAGTTAACCAAGAAAAGAGAAACCAGAAATTCGAAGGTTTATAATCAATTGGGAAAACATTTTAGAAATTGCACTCATCATCCATTTGATCACTTTGAAGCCAATGGAACATCATGGACTTGGGTTTTCTTTGTCTTGAAATCAATTGGGTTCTTTTGGTTTCTCCAAATACAGGAGCAAAGCTATTTCAAAGGTGAAAATAGCACCTCAGTAGATGGTACAATGATGTGGCTTCATGAATATTCAGAGAGAAAAGGGAAATGATATATATTATGTTAAAACTTGAGCAAATTGAGGAATATCATCCAAGTTTTTGCGTTCTCCAGATAAATGTCATGGTTCTTTGCAATTTATTAACACAATGAATTGTTAGAAAATTTAAGTAGCTTTGATATTTCTGTACTACTTCAGCACCAAAGATGCGTCCCTCCTATGACACTACAATATGCCTTTGCTGATCGTTTTAAGTTACAATGCGGCTGATAATAGAACAAATTCACGTGATCTAAGAACCGATGGCATTCACATGATTTAACAACTAGCTCAATACAAACTGGTATCTAAAAGTTTCTGATTTAAGTACCTTCCAGGTAGAAGCTGAGCTGCACCGACAGGCCCTTTTGAATTACCAAACCGCTTTGCCCTATTTTCATGGTCTTTCTCTACACGCATGGCAGCAACTTCCTTCTCCATGGCTGCTACTTCTCTTCTCATCTTCTTTGCCTCAACTTCCATTGCTTTGGTTAACGTTTCTACTTTCTTTGCCAGCATCTGAGAAATCAATTATCAGACCAAAATGCTCAAGCAGACTTGTAGTATGATATAATGATAACACAAATAGGACAACAGTATTAACCTCAATTGCATCATCCTTATCTTTGAGGCTTTGATCTTTTTCATGACCAGCTTTCCTCAAAGCTACGACCTCTTTTTGCAGCAAATCATACAATATCCCTGGAACGCTATCCTCTGTTTCCGCTGCTGGGAACTCACTGGGTTTCTCGTCAGGATTTCCTTTCCAAGTATCAGTTGCCTCAGCATCCTTGGTTCTGTCACAAGGTTGGTTGAATGAACAGTTGGGACTAGCCCCATTTAAGAGCACCCTACTGCCCCTATCTAATGATCTTGTGCCACCATCAAATGATTTTGACGTTCCTTTAGCATGCTTAAGCACTGAATTGGTACTAGAGGACAAGGATCTCAACTGAGACGTTGGTGTTCTCTTAGACAAAAACCCATTGGAAGTCAATTTTGAGATGTTATCAGCTCCACCTAGGGACTGACGCCGAGAAGGCCCATTGCTTATACTTCTTCCCTCTGCTGCACTGCGATTACTACTTGAAGACCCTCTCAAACTTTCTTCTAGAACTTTGAGCCGCAGCTGATATTTCTCCTGAAAAATGCAAGATTATAGCCTAATTTCATGACTAGGAGAACTAGTATCATAATTTGCAAATGGCCAGGTTACAAAATCAAATAATTACTTTCAACTGTGCTTCAGACTTTGCAGTGCGCTCAGTGATAGCAAGCTTGTCCCGAAGTTGCTGCATTTCTCCCTGTATAAATACTAGCAGTTGAGCATGGAAATTTTTGAAGGAACAAAAGCCAAAAACCAGCAATTTTAGTCGAAGAAAAGAACTGCTGAAAAAGAGATCAAGTTAAACCGCAAAATTAACCTGCAAAAACCTCCTTTCTTCAAGCCATTGTTTTACAGGCATGACCTTGTCATTTGCATCTTTCCATTCATTTGCTACCACTGTGGCCACTCTATTTGCTGTTACTTTTGCACGGGCCAGCTCCCGGTCAAGTGTTTTTCTTTCCTCCTGCAAACACAATTAGAAACCACATAATTTTAGGCTTGCATAAAGTGCAGGTCAAGTGAAAGAAATCCAGCCAGACTGAGTATTTAAATTTGTATTGCGCATTACATTCATCTCCTGAACTTTCCGCTGGTAATCCCTCACAGCATTTGCAGCTGCACCACCAGCAAGAACTGCCTCTTCCAGTTCCCTTACAGTCTGTGTAAGCTTTTCAACCTCTGCAACCTTTTGTCTATGCATTTTATCTAAAATTTTATTTTCTTCCTGAAACATACATATAATCAGTAAATATATTGTTCATCCTTTGTGTACACTGTGAAGATGAAATATCCTAGTTCTAGCACATTTGAAAGCAGGCCTGAGTTCTTGGTATTCAAGTTCTTAGAATACCTGACAAATTTCTATCTGTTTCATTAGCTCTTGGTTCTTATTTTGGAGATCATCCACCATAGAGGCCTTAGCCAAAGCAACCTGAACAGTCCTCTCAGCTTCAAGTAAAGCTGCTTCTTTTGACTTGGTCAGCCGATCCAATGCTTTGTTATCATCTTGAAGCTTTGTGATCTGAGAGCAAGCAAAAGAATATATTAATGAAAAAGAACCATCAATCACCTAAAAAGTACATCCTTTGATATAAAATCACTATAATTAGCTGGATACACATAACAAACCTCCTGACGAGCAAGCTTGAGCTCAGCCTCCAAGGGTGCAAGAATGGCTTCAATTGGAGGCATATCATCATCCTTCTGAGCAGCATGTACTCTTCGGAGAGTCGCTTCAGCCGCAAACTGAGCTGCCATGGAAGCCTTCTTCTCATCATTGATTTTCTTGATTTCAAGATTCTGCAAACGAGGTTCAATTAAATTAAATAAATTTACCACCAAGGCAGTAATCAGCAAAACTGATAGAGTTTTGAAGAGGATCCAAATAATACCTTGCTTTCTAGAAGAGATTCTGTTAATTTGAGCTTTTCCTCCACCTTTGAGAGCTCTTCAGTGAGCTACAGCATAATCAGAATAGAAAAGGCAAAATAAGGATCAATTTAAACTACACAATTGTCAAGCTGAATAAAAAAAAAAGAATGAGATATTAAATTAAATAGGGCTTGCTAAAAATCATGCAGTCCAAAATCCTGCATGATAAAAATGCACGTAAATGCTACAAATAAAATACAAAAAGCAATAAAACCCTCTGCGAAACTTGTAACCTTATTCATGATAAGCCCATTATAAACGAGAAGACTGCTATTCAAGTCTATTTCCTAGTAACGTACATAGAAAAAATTTACAAAATGAATAAATAAGTAACAAGAAACCAACAGCATTACAGCTGATGCAAAATAATGATAAATAAATAAACTAAATAAACACTCTTATTACAAATTGTTTAGATGGAGATTATTTGATAGGTTTTGAGAGTAAAGTAAGTTAGGGGAAGGTTATTTAGTCATATGGGATTTTGAAAGTTATTTAACGTGTTGAAAACTCATCTAAATACCACAGTTGTTAACACCTCAAATTGGGGTGTAAGCATGGTTAAAAAATATAATTTTCAAAATTATCCATAATTAAATTTATAAATCTTCCATGACATAGGTATTTTCATACTAATTATATTTAACACTACATTTCTCTACCATCAAACCAAACAAAACAATGTTATTAAATCTTCATTTATCATACCTTCCCACAAATGCAAAAAGAACACTTACCATACTTTCTTGTATCATATTTTATTGCACCTTACTTTAACGATCCCTCCCTCCCGTCATCCAAACAAAAAGTTAGTCTTCTGATTCTTAATTTAAGCGCAACAACCCCTTGAAATTTAGAAATTTTTTGCAGAAATAGAAACAATAAATTAGGGTGCAGTAACAGTTACAGACTGCCGACCAATAACACACTGGCATACCAGCTCATCTACAGTGCGTAGAAATATATATTTGCTAATAAAAAGATGAAGAAAGAAGAATAAACCATCAGATAGTACTCTCGGAAATAATTATCCTGTCAGTTGCGATGGCTCATCAATAACATTGTAAGATTACCAAGCAATGATGATAAAGAAATCACCAAAATGATTCGGACAAAGTTGACATGGGCAGTGTATTTGTAGAGAAATGACATCCCAACAATGACAAAAGTAAACCCTATTAGTTCTCACCAACTTGGAGAAAAAGTTAATTTGCCATGGGTGTTTAAATAATATTACACGTTAGAGAGGCATTAGGATCTACATTACCGGCTAACCCAAAGAAAATCATATACAATATCCTGCAAGTCAAAAATGCCAACCTCAAAGCTTACATTTAACCAAGAAAATTTAACCAAGAAATATTAATAATAATTAATCGTATGTCCATATCTAAAAGATTATGAATAAGTGCACTTCCAATGGGAAAAAAAGAATAACATACAGCTTCTGTTGAAGTTGAAAATCCACAAACTATAAAAATAAATAAATTAAAAAAAAAAAGAAAGAGAAATAAAGATAGATGACCTCTTCGACGGCCTTCTCCCTAAGTCTCTCTGAAAATCTCAGCGCTTTGATCTCAGCTTGTGCTTCTCCTAACTCTCTATCCTTATCTGCACCAGAAAAGAAAAAGGAAAGAAATAAAAAAAATTAAACTCAAACTATCCCCTTAAACAAAAAAATATCCGGCTCAAAACCGGATAGAAACAACCTGAAAACCAGTAGATCGAACCACATTCAGACCTCTAACTTCATTCTCAAGCCGATTAAGCTCAAGCTTTACCGGATCCGACCCGTGCATCAAAGTAATGAACTCATTGTCAGCATCGAAACTAGGCCTCACCGACGCCCTCCTACGAGAAGAACTCTTCGGCCCCTCCTTAAACGATCCAGAAACAGTAAGCTGCTGAGTAGGAGTTGCCGTAGCAGTCACAGCACCACCATTCACCTCAGCTACAACCGTTCCGTCGCCGGAAACCTCCGCCATGTCCGATCTGATCCTCCCTCTCTCCGTCTATGCCTCACATCCAAATGCACCAAGATCTAAATGCCAGCACTTCAAATCACACACTACAACGCTTCTTTTTTCTCTTGATTTTTGCTTTCTCTCTCCAGAGAGAATATAGATTGAAAGGCGACAAATATATAAACCAAATCTGGTAATTGAAACAGTGACTGTAAGCAGCTACTTAACCACGGAGAGTGAAATGTATAGATTACAGATAGAGAGAGATAGAGAGTAGACTTTGAAGCTAAAATGTTAGAGAGAGAGAGATAGTGTGTGTTTTTGTTTTGTTTTTTTCTCTCTCTATCTAAAGATTGTGATTTAAATCTGGCCTTTCTCTTACAGCGATGATGGAGAGAGAAAGAGAAGGATTTGATTTTGGATTATTTAAAGAGAGAGAGGAAAAAAAATTAAAATACAGTAAGAGACGCTTTGCTGTTAAGCACAGTGGCACTACTTAACTAGCCAGCCAGTGTATTATTACGAGGATAATTATTTTGATTAGTATTTGTTAATTTTAACTAATGATTTTCTTGGATTGATTGGTTGGAATTTAGGATAAGCAGGACGCGTATTGCGCACACTAACTGATTTGCCGAAAGAAGGAATTTTGGAGGTGCGTAATGCGCACAGTGGCACCTTTTAGTGGTAACAGAGCTGCATTTGTTCTTTTGGTAGCTTTCGTGTTCGAATTGGTATACAGTAGCTTCTTGTTGTTGTAGTTGTAGTTGTAGTTGTAGAAATGGAAAAATATTATTTTTCATTTATTTGTGGTTATTTTGGTAAGTAGTGAAAAGTGTAAGAATTAACTTTTATGCAATGCAAGTAATTTTTTTTTTAATTCATTATAAATTTTTTATAAAGCGAAATAACATTTTCAGCTATATAATATGATTAGCAAATAATTTATTATATCAAGGAAAGAATCAAAAGCCATTGTTTCAATTTTAAGTCAGAGAGTACTAATTGTAATTGATCAAATTTCGAATGTTAATTAATTATTAATCCTCCAAATATAAAAGCAATTAAATTTATTTTACAAAAGGCCCAATGCTAATTAGTTATTAGTAACCTTTTAATATTGGTAAGCTCAAATCAAATTATTAATGGCCAATTACTCATGGTGATTATAAATTCTGCCTATTTTAATATAATTTAGTTCAATCATATGTTGAATTTTATAGAATAAAAGTTTTCATTTTTTATTATAGATGCTTAAATATTAATTTCCAAATAAATTTTTCACAATTTTAACATAATTTAGCTAATTTTGCTTGCACTTTCATTTTCTATTCGATCTTGACCTAATTCTCAATCGATCACTCTTAAAATTTAAATATCCAAGTTAAAGAGGTTATTAAATATTAAAAGAGTATATAATGTGATTAAAATTCATAATTTTAAAAATAAAATAGGTCGTTGTAAAATTTAAAAATAGTATAAACTTTTACGAGGAGTATATAGAAAAAATGCATCTTAGTGTGTTTTAAATTTTATGCATACGTAGAAACATTATAATATTAGGCAATCCCAAATCAGAAATTTGACTTTGATGCTCATTTTCCTTGCCCACAAATGAATAGACAATCAATATCAAATCACAAAAATCAATCAATTCACACATTTCAATTTATGCATAACGTGTTCTTACATATGGCCAAACACATAAAACCCATTTTCTTAAAAGATTTAGATGATGTGGTGAAAGAATATTTTGCCCTAAACCTGGTTAGAGAGTACAAGTTTGGTTGATCCTACAACAATAAATCCTTGTTCTTTTCAAGAGAGTAAAGATCACGAGAAGTCAATCATTGGGGCCAATTTCATAATCTAAAGAAAGCAAAATACATCTAACAATGTTGTCATTTTTGTTGAGGATTGCAAGAAAAACACTAAATGTCACATTTAATTTGCAGGCATATCACAAGAAAAACAATGCATTACATTGTCAAGAAAAACACTACATGTCACATTTTTGTTGAGGATTTTACAATGAAACTCACTAATTCAATTAATTTAAATTTATGCCAAAATAAACCCACAAAATAAGATAAAACACTCATCGTCGAAACTATTTTCTTCACAAAGGCTATTTCTTATTTATCTCCTGGCCTAATGACCTCTAAGTAAATTTGAATTCAATTCAACTATCAGCATCTTGGAGGCTATGGTCTAAGGACATCTACAGTTATGTCAGCAAACTAGTGATCATTCTTTTATTTTGCATTGTATTCCAAGAATTCAGAATTAAAAAACTCTAACCCTCAGCTTGGTAGCCATAATTAAATGTATTTCTAAAATAATTACATTAATGGTATATTTTAATGATGTTCTTTAATTTTTTTTCTCTATTTATAAGCTGACTCAACTACAATTAATTTTTTAATTCTCTAATATACCTTTATTGAATATTATATAAATGTTTTGTCATTTTTTAAGTAATGTTCAGAATTTAATCCTTACAAATGTTGAGATGAGTGATTTCATGGCTTAATTTCATCCAATGTCCCTCAACTCATAGAGTTATCACTTTATAGTCCCCCATCTTAATTTTGTCTCTTAAAATTGACTTAATTTTTACACTTGTAACAGTGAAGTGACTCCGACCGAGAGAAAATGATGTAGATCATCGGAATAAATTTAAAAGTATTAAAATGTCATGTAATCACTTACGTGTCAAATAAAATGTTGAGCTACGCTTTTCTCTCTCTCATGTTGCCTTTCTCATTATCTCTCTTGCCCGTTGATTCGAGCCCTAAACAGAAAAAGAAAAGGAGACTGACTCTCTCTTCATCTGTCCTTATCTCTTTTTGTCTCAGCTCCCTTTTTCTCTCTTTGCTTCTCCATCTCTCTATCTGAGCTCTCTTCATCTCTATTTTCACTTGTTTTACAATTGAAGGGCGAGATGTCAGCACATATAGGCGCAAGCAGTAGCTTAAGCAATCAGTACATGGCGAGAGCTACACATATGATGGCTTAAAAAGGATTTCAAAGAAGAGACAAAGCAATATTCTAACTTGGTGGGTTTGCCGCCATTGTTCACTTTTCTTCTTAAAGCGCTACACTGTTCTTATTAAAGCGCTATCTAAGCTCCCTCTTTGTGTCTTCTTCACCCTTGGATTTCACTTTCTATCTAAACATAAATCAAAATCTCGCATTTTCGTTGCCTAACAATCTAAAGAAAAACCAGATTTTGATTAGAAAGAAACATGAGAGAAGAACAAAATGAGAGAGAAGAAGAAGAAATGATAAGGCTTAGTCGTTTCACCAAATCAACCAACAGGTAGAGAAGAGAGAAATTTCCAACTTCACATGAGTAGAAGAGAGAATTTACCTTCCCAATGTACCGTGTCATTTTAAATTGTTGTGTCAATTTTAAATGTATCATGTCATTTTTTCAACTCTTTATTAAACGGAAATCCACTATAGTAACTTCACTGTTATAAATGTAAAAGTTAAATCAGTTTTAAGAGATAAAATTAAGATGGGAGACTACAAAGTAAAATTAAGCCGTGATTTCACATATTTTTTTTTTTAGTAAGCTCGGTGGTACGAATATTATGAATGTAAAAGATATCCCTTAATGGATGGAACCTGGACAATAGGCAAGTTTCAGCTGCAGGTGGATTGAATGCTAGCTGATAAGCGTACTTGCATCAATCATTGAACTAGTTGGACCAAAAATATTGATTGCTAGAAGCCAACGGTTACTAACAGAGGAGAGGAGGAAATAAACTGTTCCCAATTTCCAATTTCATTTTCCTGAAAACTCATATAAATTTATGCAAAGTCTTGACGTGTACTTCTTTCTTTTGTTTTCTTCCTATTTTCAATGAATATTAATTACTTCTAATAACTAATTACACATAGGATAAATAAAAATATTTATCCGTTTAAACCAAGTAATTAACTTTAAATTTGCAGATGGATCAAAGTGATAGTATATATACTAAAGAAATATAAAAGAGAAAGCAAAAGCTGCAAAACTTGGCCTTTTTATAACGTTGCTATCCCTTTAAGAATCAACATCAACTCGTCAAGGGAAACTGAAATATTATGTCTTATACATATATCAGATCTAAATTGAGTTGGTATTTCTTTCAATTTAATATAAAAAATATTTTAAAAAATAACTTACATATATCGAGATCATATATATATATATATATATATATTTTTTTTTTTTTCTATAAAAAGTAAAAGATTTATATATCCAATAAAAATGTTTATACTAACTTATTATTGTGAATTTATCTGCATTTTACGATTTGGATTTATCTTATTTTGGTTTAATTATTCTTAATGGTAAAATGCTCGATTGAATGTGCTATTAAACATGTCGTTTTTTCTCTCAAAAAATCAATGAATTAAATTGCTCGTAAAATTACACAAACATCTATTGGAGTATACCTCATTCTTCATTCTTTACGATCTGCTTTTATTTTCGAAAAGAAAAAAATAATATTGTGAATTTGAATATTTTTATGCGAAAATTACTGATATTTATATAAGTATTGATATTTAAAAAAAGAAACAGATTTGAAAGTGAGAGTGGTAGGGTTTTTTTTTGTTCCCTCAGCAACTTCAACTCTCACAACTAATTTTTTGCTTTTTCTTCTTTAAAATCCAGAGAACAAACAAAGCCTTCCATAATACACACAAACAAACAGACACAGACACTTTGTTGCTTGGCATTCTAAGGACAATGTGAATGTGATACTCCACCCACCGCCTGTACGGACTCTTTTTTGTTATTATCATCAACCTTTTCTTTTATTTTTCTCACATCCATCCACAATTTTGATTTCCTGCAAGGTGTTTTCAATATCTTCAATAATACAACTAAGGTTAGTGTAATGTATACTTATATATTAATAAAAAATCTCTCGTTTAACCAGTAAAACGAAAATCGGAAGATGTTCTCTGTTGTTAAAAAAAAAAAAAAAAAAAAAGGAGGATGACATGTCCCATAAGGTCTTTTTACCGAAGTAAGAGTTTTAGACTTTTATTGTGGGCCCTTAATTTGGACTTGATTATGCAAAAATGTGGCTTCTTGTCATGATCATGGGCCCTTAGGTCCATATTGACAAGGAAAAAAAAAATTAACTTTAATAATATTATTAATTAACTAAAGTTTCTCTGTAAGACTTATATTAATGTTCGAGTAAGGAAGTCACCCAACTGTGGGATTTCTTAGGAACTAATTACAAATAATAAGATCATAGCCTTGTTTAATATGTGATTGTGACCTGTGTTTAATTAAAATTTTTCCTCATTGTTTTTTAATTCCCTATAAAAAGATATAAAAGGATTATCCCACCTTAATCATTAAATTAACCCAAATGCCTATTGATTTTATAAATTGTTAAAATAATTATAATCTCTATGCAGAGTCCGTACGCATGGGCTTTTGAATTGAAAGGGATACTACCACTTGCAAGGGATAAGAAAATCAGCAGTTCAACTCTAAATTGAACTGAATGATAAAAAAAAAACGACACCGTTTATTCTGAAGGAAAAAAAGACGCTCATTTTTGAGTTTATATTATTATCTCGAATTTATATTACGGCCGTGTAATTTTCAGGGTAGTTTGTTACCGTCATTTTCCTCCGTGGCTTATGCAATGCCGTTTAGTATCGTAGTTTACAAGAGACGCTGTGATTTGTAGTACTCTTATACAAAACGTCAAAGCCATTGGCTTTCTAAAGATTTCATCGTCCTATAAACGACAGGTCATCTAAATTACGCATATGCTTGCTGCCACCAAAATTTCTAGCAGACGAAGCAAACAAAAGCGCGCGAAAAAGTAACGAACCGAGTTTTTTTTTTTTGGTTGGTTTTTTTCCCTTCGACTCGATACAGAGAAGACGCCATGGCGATCGAATGCCTCATCCTTGGTATCTATCTTCCTTTTCTCCTCTTTGACTTTCATTCACTAAAGCTTTACTTACATTTGTTATTTTATTTGTATGTATTATATTTTAGGTGCTGGGCAGGAGGTAGGGAAAAGCTGCGTGGTAGTGTCAATCAACGGCAAAAGGATAATGTTCGATTGTGGGATGCACATGGGCTATGATGATCACCGTCGTTATCCCGATTTTTCTCTTATCTCTAACTCCGGAGATTTTGATGGCGCCCTTGATTGTGTTGTAATTACACACTTGTAAGCATATTCCATCCATTTATTGTTCTTCGTTGTTGTTGGCTCTTCTTTTTTTTTTTTTTTTTTTAACTGTGCAGTGTAAATGCCGCAGTCATTTGGACCATATCGGTGCTCTTCCTTACTTCACCGAAGTTTGTGGTTATCATGGACCAATTTACATGACGGTAACGGCTACAACATGCTTGATGAAATGCTTGATTCATAATTTATGTTCGCTATGTCAAATAAAAGGGAAAAAAAAGAATGGTTAAGCAGATGCTTGTTTATCTTGGTTCTCTATATTGGAAGTTATCTGTAATTCTAGTTTGGGGGATTCTAACTCTCATTCATTTGCCCGACTTTTGTGTTTTGGGTACTTGACTTGAGGTTTTTAGCTTTCTCCCCTTAGTGATAGATAATTGGCATTGCTAACAACTGTTATTGAATTAATAGCTAGGGGTGAAATATAATCTAAAACTGGTTTTGCTGTTACCCCCATTTTGAGTTTTTTGATAATAATTTCTGCAGTTTGTTATATTCCTGTTTAAACTTTTGATCATGCTCATTTATTATTTGTTGAAGATATTATGCACCATTGCTTGCCCACTTATTCAAATTTGCTGGATTGAAAGTATTCTGGTACTCAGACAGATTAAATATTTGATGTTCTTGAAGGATAAATGCACTCTTCCTGTTAACTTATAATTAGATATGCTCATTTTTCTCGCATCTTATCTATTTCTTTCTTTTACCAAGTTATTTTGACTCATATGATAGCCTCACTGGAACTTGTACTTGATTTTCTTTGCGGAATTGTTCTACTACAGTATCCAACAAAGGCATTGGCTCCTTTGATGTTGGAGGATTATCGAAAAGTAATGGTTGATAGAAGGGGGGAGGAAGAGCAATTTACTTCTGATCATATTTCAGCATGCATGAAGAAAGGTACCTGAATTTCCATTTATTCCTGTGGAATGCATTTTATTTTCAGTTAATTGTTTAGGTTTAGTTTACCACATGATAATTAAAGAATTGGCAAATATCAATGAGTGGGGAATAAATCTGCCCATGCCAGACGTAACATGTGAACTTTGCTAAAGGCATCTGATTATTAAATTGGCTATAATAATCCAAGTTAATATTTTATTTTTTTATCATTCACTAAATTGAGGTGCATATTTAAATGTTGACTTCTTGCTACATGTCATGATGCTTATTGCCAAAAAGTGATCTATATTTTGGTGGACAATGTAGTACTAGCTATTCTGGCAAATTAACACCTAAAACGATGCAGTTAGTTGGTCATTTTGAAGTCTCTCCTCTATTTCATTGACATATTTCACAGAAAATTATGTTGCAGCTGAAAGATCCCTTCATTACAGCATTTTGCAATGTCCTTAATGCTTTGTTGGAAATTTTAATGGAATTACTCTTTACAACTTGTTTTAGATTTTGTAATGGTGCTTATTAAATGTGCAGATATGTCAACTTCTCTTATATCCATGGGGTGAGTACAATTTTTCTGAAAAAGGCTAATTACAGTTGAACAGACTACCTAATCTTCTTAAGTTTCTATTATAGGGGCATTAGAGCATTCTGTCCTTTGGGACTTATTCAAGTCAGGCAATTATTGAGGGCCTATTTGTACCACCTAATATTGCAGAGATGGTTGCTTTGAAATTTTTGACCGTCTAATTCTTTGTAAGCAAATGTCTGATTCTTTCAACAGAATTGAGAGCACAAACTGAGAACCTTCTATGTTTTTGGTCTTAATTTTAGTGAAGGGGTGTAAAATTATTTGAAGTTTTCAGCAATCAGAATGCTGCATTTGAAGTGAAAATCATGTGATATAATGATGTTTGTGTTAATGTTACACTTCATTGGTAAACTTTCTATGTTTTAAGATTTGCTGCTTTCATTTGATCTTGGAATGCAGTCATAGCTGTGGACCTGAAGCAGAGTGTGCAGGTTGATAAAGATCTTCAGATCCGTGCCTACTATGCAGGTCATGTAAGATATCTTTAACTTAATTTCCAGTAGGGCATTGTCCATATTTAGTTGGCAGACCTAGTTTTCATAGTTACAAAATAAATACTCTTTTACAGGGGGTTTCTACCCTTTGGAATTTGCTGGTTGTCATATACTCTCGATTTTTTTTTTGGTCTTTCAGAAGATACAAATATTACTAATTGGCTGATCATAGCATTAAGATCACGTATTTCTTAGCTAGACTACTGCAAAACATCTGAGATTCTGTGTAAAAGTAACTTTTTGTTAGACTTGTTGCATGTCATGTGTTCCTTGTTTTCTTCTCGATACTGGCTAAGGAGAGTATCTAATTATGAAGCTTTTCACATTCTCTCACAAAAATGAGTTTGGGGAAACTAAAATTTGCTGAGCTAATTTAGTGCCTGTTGCATTGGCAGGCTAAAGTGTAACTTCATTCAGCCTCAATCCCCAACGAAACATGGCATTTTTGCAGTTGAAATTGGCCAGATTACTTAATGTCTACCCAGCAAATTGAGGCTGATAGCCTATACCTTTTCATCAGAGTAAAACAAAGAAATATTTGGTGAAAATTTCTAGGAGATCCACAATATATCTATAAAATTAAATAAAGAATCTCAATAAAGAACTTTACTTCTCATATAGCATTGATGATATTCTTATGGAACGGTAAGGTTGACATTTCAAGATTTGCTCCTTGTCAAGGTTAATGCTTCATATGTTGTGGAGACTTCTCAATTAGTTGGTTGTGAAAAGTCTAAGTTCCAAAGGTGCAAAATAAAACAACGAAAAATTAAGTCTAATGTAATAAAAAAAAACTATAAATGAATTCTAATTAGAAAGCAAGAATTATTGCCATGGGATAATGGCTACGAGGATTTGAAAGTACAATTCCATTTAGGATTAGGAACATGCATAATCAGATCTGTCTTTTATATATGTATATATATATATATACATCCTTATCTTTTACACATAGATTTCTGCATATACATGCAATGCAGTCAATAATATCAGAATCCAATGAATCAGTCTGGGCTGGTTTACTAATGACATGTCTTACTGCCTTTAGTACTTAAAAAAAAAGGAATGATAGTCAATGAAGAGATGTTGTCACCTTTTTTCTTAGGATATTCTTGTTGGGTGTGTGTTTGATGCAAACATAGGTTTTACATGTGCTGCATTATTTGTAGCAGAACATTTTAATTAGTTGAAAATTTATTGGCACTTTTGCCATGAAGCCTATGTTGTTTATGGTCCTTTTTTTGTGTTTACTTTGTTCCTTTTCTTCTTTTGTTATATATCCAAAGGTTCTTGGAGCTGCAATGTTTTATGCAAAGGTGGGAGACTCTGCTATGGTGTACACAGGAGACTATAATATGACCCCAGATAGACATCTTGGAGCAGCTCAAATCGACCATCTGGAACTGGACCTTCTCATAACAGAGTATGTGGAAAATGTGTACAGCATAAATATTCTTATGAACCTGTTTGTTTAGAGTTTGCTATTGTTAATTTTTTTTCATTACTCATTTCCACATTTGGATGTTGAACTAAGGTGAAGTAAGGGAATAACTTTAGTTTGATTTAGAAGGGTCAAGACTTTATTCTGTTTGGATTTGATTATTTATCTTTTAATTGTATTAGACATTATTTAGAAGAAGTCCTAATTCCATATGGATTTGATTTCAAGAAATTATTCTAGTAGAATTTTAGGCTATAAATATGCTGTAATATTCAGTTCTAGATGCAGATTAGAAATACTACATCTCTCTATATATATATTTTTTAATTTAAAGGACTTTTCCCTTACTAGTCAAGTGGTAAGGTAGGACGCTACTCGAGGAAGAAAACAGACTTTAAGAAAGTGGTTCAGGTAGCTCAGCTGGTTAGAGCAAAGGACTGAAAATCCTTGTGTCAGTGGTTCGAATCCACTTCTAAGCAGGTGAAGGGTCCAAAGGACATGTACCCGGGAGCGAGCCTGATTTTGAAATTCAAGTGAAAGAGGAAGCGAAAAAAAAAAAAAAAATATGAGTGCTCCTGCACTGTACGACTTTTTGTGTGTCGCCATATCTTGCTGGAGGCAGATTTTCTAAAATAAAAAAAAGCGGTTGATTACTCGGATTGGTTCTTGCATCCCTGTGCCAAAAAGGATGGGCGGGTTCGGTTCAAGTGTTCATCGATCGGGTGGAAACAGTTATTGATAGTCTATTTTCCTACTGGAAAATTCAGTATTTTGGCTGATCTTTTAATCTTCTTTTTCTCTCTCTTATCAATATCATTTTCCTACTAATTATCAAGTGATTCTCATTTTTATTTCTTCTACTGAGTTTAGCACTATTCTTTGTCTTTTCATAGTTGAGAATTTGATTAGTGAGTTTTCTTGGGATTTCATTGAGTAAATATGCATGTTTAGACTGTACTAGGGACCATTTTTTTGTGCAGTGGTGGCAGTAAATATGCAAGTCCACAGGCTAATAGGTTAGGAAGAACACTTTATACAAAATTTGATGGCTACTATTGGTTTTGCACTACCCATTCCAAGATTATGCTTTGGCTTGCTGGACACTGTGCATAATTCATGAAATGGTGAAAGATTCATGTTGTGACAGCTTTTGTACAAAAAGCCCTTAGGACTAAAAAAAAATTGACGAAGAGTTTTTCACAATATTAAGTGAAACATTATCAAACATGGGGACAGTTTTCTTTTTGGTCTTGATCTTCGGGAAGTTTGCCAACTCATTCATATTTGAAAAGGAATTGTCTGTATTTCATTCTGTTTGAGCAAGCCAACTTAACTATATAGATGTCTTAAATCAATAGATTTGACTCTGTTCAGTTACTTATTACAAGTTTTTTTGAGGTGAATTTGTTTCCTGATACTTTTATTTTGGAATCTTAATTTTTCCAATATTTTGTGAATTGTAAATTTATGCAATCAAACATCATAATTTTTTAACTTTATGTGTTTCTTTCTTGAGCTTCTGCAGCTCTATGTTATATTACATAAAACCCATCCTGCATCCATAGTTTTTTATAGCCCTTATAGAACTTCGTTTCTTCCAAGGGTTTCTTATTGTCTCATCCTCATAAATTCTTCTCACAGGTCTACATATGCAACGACTATACGTGATTCAAAATATGCTCGGGAGAGGGAATTTCTTAAAGTTGTATGTAAATGAACCTGCCAATTCTCTATCATGCGCACTTTTCTGGATCTTTTATGTTATTTCCTAAATCATTACACTTTTTATCTCTCCCTTAATTGTGGCTTTTGTTTATTTACTCACAGAAGCAAATACCATCATGTATTAATAACTACGGCATATGTTTTTTCTTTCATTAAATTCTTTGAATACCATCAACAGGAAAGGGATATCTCAATAATAGATGTATTCATGAATTAAACTACTTCCCTCAGTTTGGTTGGTACTACATGCATCATCAATTGGATTGTATAGTCCCTTCAATACAACTAGATTTGATACAAGACAAAACAAATCCACTGAATGGTGATTTTATGTTGAAATACATATGTTTATCACTTCAGTGCTTGGGGTGATCTATTTTAGTGTGTCATTTCATTATTAACTAAAATTCAGCATTTCTTCTAACACCTATAAGGATGAGATTAGAACTATATATCTATAAAACTTATGTAGATATAGATACACTTTGTAGTTGAGGTTACATAGTTTTGCATTACCGACTATATGATATTTTGGAAATCCATTTAATGTAGGTTCATAAATGTGTTGCTGGTGGTGGAAAGGTGCTTATCCCTACCTTTGCGCTTGGAAGAGCTCAGGTATTTTATCAAGATAGCAATTTTTTTTCTTCTTCTTCTCCAATTTTGGCTACAATGTTCACACACTTAGAAGTGCAATCATCTGTTGTCTTAAACCTCTTAGAGGTCACTGCTGAAGGCACATTGGTAATTGGTTGTGTCATTGCAAACCTAGCCAAAACCACTGAATCCAAGACATTATCTCATATCACCTTGGAGAAATTTTGCAAATTAGCAGTTATCTGGGGAGCATTCTGATTGTGGCTGAGAATTATACAAACATCATTATCTATAAATGATGGCAGTATTTAAGGGAAAATTTAACTATTTTAAGGTGTAAACTCTGCTGGAGGCAAGTGTCATTTTAGAAATATACTGTTTTTTTTATAAGCACCTAAGTATTGGTTATTCACTCGTTCTCCAAACTTGAGTATTGGTTATTTTTGTCCTCTTTCATGCATTTTTTTTTGTTGCATTGTTACATACAAATATTTGTTTGACTTGTGCATGCAGCATGATGAGCTCTTCACTGATATGGAACATTGCACGCACATGTGCCTGGATTACATCTGACTCTATCTTGTTTTGACTGTCTCGATTTTCATTCAGGAACTTTGTATATTGTTGGATGATTACTGGGAGCGCTTGAATTTGAAGGTTCCTATATACTTCTCGGCAGGTATAATCCGTCTTGGTTAAATATTTTGTGCAAAAGAATTTTTTCTTTGTTTTGGCGCCCCTTAATTTTTAAAAATTTTCTTTTGGCCCCCTCTAGTTTCAGAGTCTGGCTCTGCCCCAGGATCCAAGAGGTTTATTTTTGAGTCTTAGAGAGCAGTATACAGTTACTGCAGAGACTACCATGCTTGCATGGCTGCCATTTTTGGCTTTGAGATGAAAGAGTTACAGCACAACCTTTGTAATGATTAAGAAATATTTTCGTAATTATATTTGTGTTCTTTTCCTGTGTTTGCCCACATGAACCCATTTTCCTAGCAAGTTCCTTGAATGTCAAATCTTTCCTTATCTCAATAAACATCTTACATGTGTTAAAAAATTTATTGAGGACTGCTATTGATTATTTAATAGCTTGCCAAAAGTGTTGTTCTGTATTCACATGTGTATATTTCTAGTTATTCCCATCCCTTTTTCCCTTGTTGACAGGGATATGATATCTCATGCTTAACTTGGATGTTCTTTTCCAGGTTTGACAATTCAAGCCAATATGTACTACAAAATGCTTATTGGCTGGACCAGTCAGAAGGTCAAAGAGACGTACACTACCCACAATGCGTTTGATTTTAAAAATGGTACTTCATATATTTATCATTTTAATATCAAAATTTAGCAATGTTTTTTAGGACATGTAGTTATATATTTCTCTTGCATAATTTCTGGGCAAAAATTGAGTCACTTCATATATTTGTTCAGAACAAATTAAGCAAAGGAATTGGACTTCTGATTCCATATTTTTAATTAATTCCTCTTGTCCGAAAATAAAAAATAAGAATTCAAAAACGTGCTTAGATCTTAATTAGAGAACTAGAATTTTATTCCCTTAAAATGAGGGTGACAAAACTATGAGAGAAATTGAAGATATTAAGCCTTCTTTAGTGTATCAGAAAGCAATATCCTGCCTCATGCTAAATGTCAAGCGACCGATATAAAATATGACTTATTGCATAATACTGTTTTTGTTATATTATTATTTAATAATCTATCTCTCACTCATGGGTTGGATGTTGCAGTTTATAATTTTGACCGTTCTCTGATAGATGCTCCTGGACCTTGCGTTCTCTTTGCCACACCTGGAATGATTAGTGGTGGTTTTTCACTGGAGGTTTTTAAGCATTGGGCTCCTTCTGAGAGGAATCTGGTGACATTGCCTGGGTAACAACCTTACTATCAGTTGGAACCTAATAGTTGACAGTAATAAGAACACAACACTACCGAAATCCAATACATGGGATTTTAAGCTTCAATGCATGCATATGACCTCATAAACATCAAATTTTACTATTTAACTTGTAATTGACACCTTTTTTTAGAAGAAAGAGAAAAGCAACCCAAGATTTTAGATCAAATTCCTGTGCATAGTATCAAATTATTCATTCTTTTTTTTTTTCTTTTTTATTGTTCAAATTCTTTATAAGCACAGCATACGAGTATATGTGTTGAACATCACCTGTGTATCTATTGAATGAAGCATTGTTTTATTAGTGATAGCTGCTTTTGAGAATCCATTATTTCTGTTATTACGTCTAGGGTATTCCTTTTCTTTCCCGAAAATGCTTTTTTATCAGTTCTGCGGAAACCATCATAAAATAGTACGTCTTATAACTGTCTTTCCAAATTCACTGTAGCTTCTCTTTTCTAGATATTGTGTGGCTGGAACCATAGGACACAAGTTGATGTCTGGTAAACCCACTAAAATTAATTTGGACAAGGACACTGAGGTTGATGTGCGATGCCAGGTGCATATTCCTCTTTTAACTCTTGTATTATCAATATTGTTGCTAATTTTAGTGAGCATGGTTGCTATATTTTCATCTGAATTTTCTGTGGCTGTCAATTCTCATATCAAATGGAATAAGATTATACTTCCTCTACTTATGTGCATGCCCATGTGTAAATATGTACATGCATGTAATGGAAAGCAAAATTATTCTTCTTTGCTGATAATTATTCTATTCTATTGTTTAATCTATAACATTGGTTGTTCTTATCTTTATATTGCCAGATTCATCAATTGTCTTTCAGCCCTCATACGGACGCCAAGGGGATTATGGATCTTGTTAAATTTCTCTCTCCTAAGCATGTGATACTAGTACATGGTGAGAAGCCTAAGATGGCTTCTCTTAAAGAAAGAATTGAGTCTGAAATGGGAATCCAATGTTATGTTCCTGCAAATTCCGATACTGTGTGCATTCCTTCTAGTGTCTTTGTTAAAGCAGGTGCCTCAGAAATGTTTATCCGCAGTTGCTTGAGTCCTAATTTCAAATTTGTAAACAGAAGTTCTGAAGATACATCAGATTTAATTTTGCATAGCACAAACAGCACATCTCAGCTTCAGGTAACCGATGCAAGGGTTGCCAATGGAATCTTGGTTTTGGAAAAAAGCAAGAAGGCAAGGGTTGTACACCAAGATGAGCTGCTGCTCATGCTGGGAGAAAAACAACATGACATTCGGTTTGCTTATTGTTGTCCTGTATATGTTCAAAACTTGGATGTGGCCAGAAGAGAACTTACCACAGCACATGAAGTACTTGACCTCTCTGAGAATTGCTGTTGGCTTCAGCAATTATTCTCAGAATTAACTACAGATTTTCCTGGAAAGAATGTTCAAAATCTTGGGGAACATCTTGAAGTGGAATCATTCCATGTGTCTATATGTAAGAAGGATGAATGCCCATACAGGGTAATAATTGATAGTCCTCGGAAAAAACCCACTGCAGTATATTTTTGCTGCTCTTGGTCTGTGTCTGATGAAAGGTTTGCTTGGGAGATCATTACAACCATGGAGAAATGCCATTTGACTGTTCGAAAATGCAACCAAAATATTGATTGAAAGTTATGCCTCAGGGAAGCACATCCATTAACTCAAGAACTTTGTTTGAAGTTTATGCAGCGAAGAACCAACAAGCTTTCCTGCTCCATTAGTGCCTTGTTTAGCACCATTAACCCAGCTACTAAACCTTGGTAATCCTTTTGACAGCCTGTTTGTCCATTTAGGCAGTTATGAACGACTGACACCTCAGTTTGACATATACTGATGCATCCACGTTAGACAATTCTATGACTTGGCACCTGACAAAATACAATACAGAACATGCTCGTGATATGTTATAATTGTTATTATTATTATCCTTGAGAATAGACATGTCAATCTGTACAGACAGAAGGCTGAGGGTTTTGAGATTCATATTTTTTATCATTGGAATTTTTAATTTTGTCTAATGATATCTGGCGCTTGTTACAGCATCTACAGCAATGCAGTAACATCTGGTCTATAAGTTCATCTGGGTTGAAATTGAAACTCAAACAACATTATCAGCCGTGATGTTTTAGTTAAGCGAAAGACTTGTTCTCAAAGAAACCGCTGTGGTCCTTCAAAGACCACATGAATGAGACAGGCCTCGTGCTCTTAGAGCTAAATATCAGGTAGGATGTTTTTTCTATTGCTATTATTAACTTTTCTTTTTCTCTCTTCTGCTAATTGTTGATGTTTACTCTCTTGCTTTCTATAGATTGTAACGTTGTGATGGGTATCTCTATTTATTTGATATGGTTTCTTGATACTTTTGAAATATCGTTTGGGCTGCTTTCTATAGGTTGTAACGTTGTGATGGGTATTATTGCAATTACCTATAAAAGGTTTTTTTTCCCTCCTGTTCTTTTGCCCCATTTGGGAATTTCAATTTATGGATAAACCGAACAAGGTAATTCAGTGGCAAATAACACTTACAGAGTTGATCACTATAACTTAGGTCATGAATTCGATCATCTGCAATACAAACTCCTGTAGACTAGCTCATTTGCCTCTAAAGATAAACGGAAATTAATAGAAAAATTCTTTCATCATATTTAATGATTAACTATCCACTAAGGATAAGAGAAAATGCAGATTGAATCATTTCCATGTATAAACTTTTGTCAATTTATGCTCCTAGAGAAGCACCGAGGCACTGATGTTGCATTTTTTTTTTTTTTTTTTGAAGTCTCTCACTCAATGAAGCAAGAAAATGCAACGAAGAGGAAGGTGCAATATGCGATAATGCAGATAGTATGAATTAGCTTTGAATTAGTGTTAGTAGTAGATTTTATTTTTGATAAATTCGAACTTTTGAGGTTGTAAGTTCAAATTTCCATTTCAATTTAACAACGAAAAGAAAAATTGCATAGAAATCGTTCGTGCCTACGGTCTTATGGCGGCACTGTTTGGACTTTGGTGTGTCTTGACATTGTGTCGGGACAATTTTGGTGATTGTAGATATAGAGCTGGACAAACTAGGATCTTTCGCGTATGTCCCCCTTTAACTTAACCTTTTATGAGTTTGGCTATTGCTATATTTGGTTATTTACGTATCAATTGGCCATTATGTTGTTTTTTGCTTTTAAAAGTATTTCAACTAGATTTTCTGTTTAAGTAGAAATAATTTGATTCCAATAAATGGAACCTATAACAGAAGAAGTGATTAGATTGGTGATCATGGTTATGATAATCATAATAATGATGATAATGATAAATATAAATTCACTTTATATTATTTTTCATTGCTACGTAATAAAAATATTTATGTCTTTAATTCAAATTTTTAAGTGGTAATAGTCACATAAATAGTAGAAATTAACTTTTATATTGATAAAAACTTATACAAAAATTATGTATTTATTGTGTTCTAATTATAAACATAGTAAATTTTGTCAATCAATTATAATTTTGGTTAATTTTATCATTCTTTTAAAAAATATGAGGATTGGTAATTTAATTTTTTTTTAATTTTTTATCATAAGTGTTTTTTCGGATTTCGCATGGAGCATATGGACCTATTTGACCTTTTGTGAAGAAAGAACATAACAGATTTTAGCTGCCAACCAAACAAGGTTTTTTCAGTTTTCAGCACACACTTGGCGCGGTGAAAATTGGCGCGCAAGAACCCCAACTACGAGTCAAACAACAGAAGCGCAAAACGTACGTACGCACCCAACTAGTTAAACTTAACTAACACAAAAACCCATTTCTGGTTTTTGTCAGCTGCCGTTCAAACCCATTTTCTCACTTTCTAGTTTCTAGACTGTGAAATTTGAAAACCCCAAAAACTCTTTCTTTCCCTGCCCTAAAACCTAATTTTCACCCGAAATTCGCACTCGGAACTATGTTCTCTTCTCTTTAACCCCAAAACCCCAAGACCCCTCTCTGTTTTTTTTTTAATCCATCTTCCCTTTCTCTCCTCCAATGTCAACGCAACCCACCGCCACATCAGCCGCAACGGCGGAGAGTGAATCTCACGCGCCTTTGCTTCTTCCCCGTCAAGAATCCCCTTCCTCCCCTACTGTTCGCCCAACCTCCCTCGCTTTTCTTCTAGGCCGCGCCACTGGTCGACGTGGCCCTTCCATGTTGGTAAGAGAGACGGCTGCACGTGAGCTGGAAGAACGACGCGCCGATTGGGGGTACTCGAAGCCTGTGGTGGCCTTGGACATGCTGTGGAACACGGCGTTTGTAGTGGTTTCGATAACTATGCTGATACTAACTGCAGACGAGAAGCCGAATACTCCGGTTAGGATTTGGATCTGTGGGTATGCGCTGCAGTGCTTGGTGCATGTGGTTTTGGTGTGGTTGGAATATAGGAGAAGGAATAGTCGGACAGGGAGAGGTGATGAGAGGCGGCAGCGGCAGCAAGAAACTGAAGAAGGAAATGTTGATAGTGAAGATGAGGATAGTAGTGATAGGGGTTCGGGTTCCTTTTCTAGCCGGTCAAGGTGAGATTTTTTATGTTGAATTTCACTCTTTTTTTTTTTCCTGGCTTGATTTTGGATATTTTGATTCTGTGATTTTCGATTTGAAATTATTGTATTTAAGTACTGTGGATGAAATTAACTGTAACTCAGGAAAAATTTAAGCTTTAGTTTAAGGACATGGTTGTTGTCCCCAAAGTTAGGGGGTGGCAACATTGGACACGGCATGACAATATGAACAAGAACCCAACACGAAAATAACTCGTGGGTTATGCTTGTGTAAGAGATAATGATGGAAAAAAAAAGATCAGGAAATGAAGAAATTCTCTCTTTGAGTTTTAATTTTTCTTTAAGTTTGGGGTGAGCTGCTTGCGTGTTGCTTTATGGATTATAAACTAAAGACAGTCTTCATCTTTGATAACCTCTACCTGTCTATCAAGGTTGACTTGACTCATTATATAAGGAGTGTCAATTGGAGTATTTTTAGTGCAAGTCTTTATTGGAATTCAATAAAGGGAATTGTTTTTGTAAAAAACTTTGGATGCTTGTACTCCTGTAGGTTGCTTCCATTTATGTTTCATTATTATGACCGATCCACTAAAGAGAGTTTTTTATATCTTCCATGCAAATAATTTTATGTCCACTGATGAGAATTACCCTAAAAGGGCTTCTTAACATCTATTCGCTTTTTATGGTTGTTCAGTAATTTCATTTTTGTCATATTAATACCCATAGCTGTTTATTTAGTTGTAATGTAGTTTATACATTTATACAAAAATATGTAACTGGTCTTCATATTCATACATTTTGTTTTGGGTGGCTCAGTGTCACTAAACGATGTGAATCAGTGAACACGATGGCATCATTTCTATGGTGGATAGTCGGCTTTTATTGGGTAGTTTCTGGTGGGGACTTCCTTTTGCAAAATGCTCCCCGCTTATACTGGTACGCTTTCTGCACATGTTTTTCACTCTTTCTTTCTTCATCATCTTCTTATTCTTTTATTTGTGTGTGTGTGTGTGTCTTCTCACCATCAGGAGAAAGGCAAAAAAGAATGGGTCTTCTTCTAGATTTTTTGTTAAACTGCAAATTTTACTTGAATGTTTGGTCTGGGTTGATACAAGTTTGAATATAAGCACGTTTTGCTATTTTATTTCCAACTAACTCTACTACTACTACTCCTCCTCCTCCTCCTCCTCCTACTACTACGCAATATAAGTTATCTATTATTTTCTAGAAGCAACGTGCAATTTCTAATTTTGAATCCATGCAGGCTGGCTGTGGTTTTTCTGGCATTTGATGTGTTCTTTGCGATCTTTTGTGTTGTTTTGGCATGTTTGATTGGGATTGCTCTCTGTTGCTGCTTACCATGCATCATAGCTATACTTTATGCTATTGCAGGACAGGTATGAAAAAGGCATTATTTCTTTAGAGTTAAGATTTAGAATAAAATCTAATGAATTGAAGTCTTGTTATTGTTGTTTCATGTGTGATTAGTTTAGCTTATTGTTCTGTTGCTGTCATTTAATTTTTATGTATAGGAAGGTGCATCCGAAGCAGACCTTAGCATCCTTCCGAAATACAAATTTCAGATGATGATCAATGAGGAAAAGCCCACAGTTGGGGCAGGGAAAATGGTCCCCGTCGAAACTAGCAGTGGATACTTGGCAAATGAACGTATTCTTTTACCTGAGGATGCTGTAAGTTTATTTCTAGAACGTTCTTTTAATTGGAGCATTATTATAAAATAAGAGATTGTGAGTAGATTGGAAGGTATCATAATAGCAATTGTGCGGTTATGCAATCAGGTTACCCTAACTACTTAACTAGCGAGTGTCTTAGTTAATTAATGTTGATTTGAGACAGAACCGAAAGGTATGTTAGAATTGAAAGAAATTGAAGTTTATCTAAATTAAAGTTTATCTATATGACTGCAAAATTAACAAATTGGCCACAATTGAAGACTGATCAAAGTACAAGATTTTTTTGGACATCAACTCATTATTATGACCTTGCTGAGAGCAAGGAATGAAAAGTTTTTTCAGGTGGCTACTTTTCGAAGGTTCATGATTAGTTTGTTTTCCAGGATAAGTATTTCACAGGTTGTTTGGAGTTCGGTTTAGGATTTTCTTTGACCTTTTTCCCCCTTCTATTTGTTAGGAATGCTGTATATGTCTCTGCCCATATGAGGATGGAGCAGAGCTCCATACACTCCCTTGTAACCATCATTTTCACTCAACATGTATTGTGAAATGGCTGAAGATGAATGCTACATGCCCCCTCTGCAAGTACAACATTCTGAAAGGAAATGAGCAAGTATGATGAAAGAGAACACGAAAGTCTCTTAGAGCTTGCTCACCTGCCTGCTCTTTGTTCATCTTTATGTACAGAAGAAATCAGGGCAACTTGAAAGAAGCTTCTGCAAATTCTTGCGAAAATACAGTTTATGGCATTAGTCAATAGAGCTGCAATTTGTCTTTTTCCGGCCTTTGGAGTTGTGTTGATTCTTCCTTTTTATTTAGTTTGAGACCCGCAATAGAAAAACAGAGTCAATAGTTTGCAAGCTTTCTGCTTGTGCTTGCTGAATTGTTTTGTGTAATGCATTTGTTTTTACATCGCCCGCGAAGTATACGGTACATGGTGCTTCATCACTTGTTTTTGGTATATAATGTAACTGTTATAGCAATGTTGTAAGCTGATTTGCAAAGCATTATGCATTTGTATTGTTTCTTTCACTTCTTCAGGTAAAAGGAAAAGGAAGAACCTGGAATTGAATAAATCATGTGGATGCTTAGGATTGTTGACAACCCTGCTGAGCTTTCATTTTACTTCCCTAATAAAAAGCTTCTTTTTATTTTTTATCACCTTATGTAGAAAATTCGAAGTGTCTATGGTCTTTTTCTAGGATCCCACTGCTCTTACTCTACAATGATAATGTGAGACGTTTTATATGTCTTATTTCTGTCACTTCTCTGTTTTAATAATTGCTTTTAAAAGAGCACGGAAATTTTATAATAAATAGCTGGAGTAGCTTAGTTGGTTAGAGCATGTGGCTGTTAGCCACAAAGTCAAAGGTTCAACCGCTTTCTCTAGCGATTTGTTTTTTTTACTTTAACATAAAATTAAATTTGTATATTTGACTTCATAGTAATTAATATAATGTAAAAATATGAAAGGTCAAAAATGTAAAAAAATAAAACTCATCAAATTATTCAAATATCTCATTTACCAAACAATTTTAATTATTCAACAAAAACTCTTAATACACTCTAATTATTGAGTTAATAAGCTGTTAGATTCAGATTTAGCCCAAACAAACAACCCCTTACAGCCGGTTAGTATGCAAGTAATGGCTTTCTCGTTTTTCGCTCTCTTTTTTTCTTTTTTTCCCCAATCTTCGGAACCGCACAAGCCATCATCATACATATAGAGGAGGCAGATGGGCGTTACAAAAATAAAAACACAGAAAAAGTTTCAACCTTTTTGTTCTTTTAACTACTTAACCAACCATAGGCTGCATCTCTCAAACTGCTATTCTGGTTAGAAATCTCGCTCTCCATGTAAATCATAACATGAGAACCAGCACAAGGAGGCTGCCTGTGTATCTGATATCCCCACTTCCTTCATTTTGTCATAAGTTAGCTCTTAAATGATTCATCAAGGAGACGTACAAATTCAGTATGCAGTGCATGCCCACCCTGTATTACATTTACATACATATTTCAATTAGAAACTTGACAGAAAACCACGGTCGCAGTCACATAATTATTCAGTTGTATGGATGAAAAAAAAAAAATTGTATGCATAGCACATCTTTTCCTGTTTTCCAATGAGTTCGCACATGAAAAAACTACATTATCAGGAAAATATATATAAATTATTAAATCGAATGCATTCAGTAATCAGAAGGCAGAAAACGACTTCACTTTCATCATCCAAGGGAACTTCAAAATGACAGAATGGTAAAATTTTCAACGCACAGTGAAAACAACATTACACTGTGCCCTTCTAAGAAATTTTTTTCACAAATATTCATAAAAGCTAATCACTGCTGAAGGACCATATGTTAAAGTTATAATGTAAACATAGTATTCTAATTTTTATCGCAAAGATGAAGATGCCACATTCAAGCATCTTATTAAATCAAGACAATCAGAAGGGAACATGACAATGAATTTAGTAAACCTGCAGAGCTAACTGCTCCACAGAAATGCTGTCTGAAGAAATATTGGAACGGCCATCTCACATTTCATATGTTGTCCATAAAGATATGAGAACATAAATTTTCCTCATATTTATTTTAAAATATGAAATCTGCAATATCATTATGTTGTATTGCTAAAAATGACTAGACAGATCAAAAGAAAAGAAATTCTGAAAGAAGCCTGTACACAGAGGATGTTAAGACTGCCTATCAAAAATTCATGGACTATACCTACCAAAACAAGCATGAAAAGAAAAGCAAAGATTGGGGCAGAGAGAACCTTGTAAACAATTATGTGTGCCACCAGAAGCCCTTGATTACCAAACCGAGCAAACAGGGAAAGATCACCAACAAGATCCAAAATCTTATGGCGACAAGGTTCATTGGAATGCAGAGGTGGATTCAACCAGCCTTTACTGATGCTGAAGAACAAAAATGCCATATCACATAACAAGCAAAATGAAGAACTGGCTAATTTACGATAACTGACTAAATTGAACCTAAGTTCCGTGTCACAGTTGTCACTCCAGCCATTTATCAACATAAGCAAATGGTTCACTTTAACTTAACACCATAATCAGCGAATCACTTTTGGGCTTTGATAAGGAGTTATTGCAACTAATAACTAATGAAAGTGTTACAGCTAATTGCAACTCCTAACATTTTAGTGACTTTTCACCCTCTATCACTTCCCTGCAGGAAGTCCCAAGAGCTACACCAGCACAATAAGCCTAGACTGTGACTAGTGTCCTGGAACTTTCTTCTTTAATTGTTAGTGGAGCATCTCACCTGCAAACAAGGGCATTGTCTAGTGATCCCCCTTTAATGAGTCCCCTATTGCGCATTTGCTCCACCTGCAACAGATTTCCGGAGTGCACTCTAGCATTAGAAAGCTGACTATACATCCAAGTGTGCACCTCTTTTGAGATTAGAAAGGGGCCTAATGACTACAATAAACAACTGCCAGGTACAGACACCCAGGAAATGAGAAACACCAAGAGGTGAAAACACATAAAGAGAAAGTTGTTGCTGTAACATAAATATACACAGTTACACATAATATTTTTCCCTGCATTAGCTGTAACTTATGAAATGTTAAAAAGTCATACATGGTTGAGACATTTTAATCTAACAGAGTACTAACTTAGCCCAATGCATAAAGTTATCGACTTTCTTCTAATTGAGTAGAACCAACCAATGGCCTGTTGCTCCTCACAAAGCCAGCATCAGAGTATTAGACCACTTCAGGAAATTAAATAACTAACTTACCAATGAAATAGCTGCACAATCTATAGTTGCTGTATGCAAAGTTTTTTCCCCAGGAATGCAAACTGCAAGCCGATTAAAGAATCTTGCTTGTACAGCATCACAAACGTACCCACAAATATATTACTTTTTATGCACAGTTTTCCCTTGGAATGCAAACTGCATGCCAATGAAGAATCTTGCTTCTACATGCATTACAAACAAGCATACCCACAAATATATTACTTTTTATGTACAGTTTTCACCTGAAATGCAAACTGCAAACAGTTCCAGAGAATCTTGCTTGCACATGCATTACAGGCTTACCCACAACTATATTACTAATCAGGTGAAAAAATATTTTTGATACAGAGAAATGGCTAGAAAAAATAAACTATGTGAGTAACAAGTTCATTAAGGAAGAAAATCATATCATTTTTGAATCATAATATAAACCACATTGTGCTTAATAAAACTCTACCTCACTTCTATGAGAAAGAATTCAGGTTATTGTCCTCTCACTGAATTTATAAAGAGCATCCAAGTTTAACTTTTTATTGATTCTTTTCTTCAATCTACAGGCTTCAAGCAATTTGAGTTAAATAACCCTGACAGGTACAGATATTAGCTTTTAGAGGAGTTTAAAGGGTGATGTAAGGATACTAGAGATAAGAATTTAAACACCACTGTACAAGATGTACTTGTCCTTGCATGTACAAGTCTACAAGAAGTTGCATAACCTGGAGAGAGCTTTTAGAAGATGAAAAGAAAAACCAGCAGCATCACTTTCATAATATGAATGTTAGCTGTTCTTCAAGATGACAGCATCAAGCTATAATAGCTAAAGAATAGAAAAATATTTATTAATAGAAAGAAGTTAGAACAAACCTCTTCATATATGCAAAAAGTTCTTGATGAAGCTATTTCCTTAACATATAAAGAATCATCTAAATGGGCTAAAGAAAACCACTGGCTGCCAATGGCAGGAACCTGGGAGAAAAAAAGAAAAACGTTAAAGGGGTTGCCGTAATTAGCCTACAATCTCAATCTTAGTTTTCCATTTTGGTAATAATATTCATAATTTCTCAACCAACATAAAAGAGAAAAAAAGCCAATCTAGCGATGGAAAACTGTTGCAACCACACTTTAGCAAGTTTACAAGCGAATACAAATCCTTAAATAACATGTCATTAATAACGAAATTAGTAAGGAGTAAATTAATGTATGCAATATATCGCTGTCCGAAAAGTCAAAGATACTAATTAAAAATCTGACCAATAACAATATCACACAGAAAAAAAAAAGTTTCTGAACCCCAATTAACAGATATTCAAGGGTTATGCAATAAGCACCTGCAAAAATTCAATCCCATAAGTTATACGAAGTGTGGATGACGGGAATGCGCCCATAAAGGAATCATTCTTGGAAATGTAGACTGGCTCATTCAAATATGGCGCCATTGTTTCACAGCTATTGCCTAACTGATCTAATGCCACAACTAAACCAGCATTTTCTATAGCCTGAACCCATCCCATTGCTGATCCGTCCAGTATTGGAACCTGTCTCATTAAACCCACTATCAATCTTCACATAACCAGAATAGTAATTCCTCAAACATAATCCAAACGAGTATAAACCACGTCCTCTGACCTCAAAATCGCAATCTTCATCTCCTTCTCCAGAATCGATATGGTTTTTAGAAATCTCGATCCTGCAATTGTCAACACCAGTAGCCTCGAGAGCAGAGAGTAAGTGCTCGACTGTTCGAATTTTGAACCGGTCAGAAGAAAGCGTAGTACAAAGGGGCGAATTTTGTTGGGCGTAATCAATGGAGGCAGGAATTGAATATTTGGAGTTCAAATCAAAGTACCTCCCTTTTCCAGCATATTCTGGCCATAGCCTCACCGTAGATTCCTTGCCTGAGTGGAGACCATTCCCGCTTACCTCCACGAATCTCTTCAAGGTTTGCTGAAGCCTACCGCACTATTATCAAGAAAACACATAATTTAAATTTGTTCTCGGGATACACACACGCTTCAGTGTGTGCATGTGATAAAAACGAGGAGAGAGAAGAGGGAATACTGATTTCCAAGAGATGATGCCGGAAGATTTGACGGCGTTGAGAGCACCGGAAAGAGTCATTTGGTGAGATGAACGACGAAACGCTCACGTTTCTTCAAAGTAGATTAATTCGGCAGTTGATTTCATATTAACTCAGCTATGAGCTGGTAAAGGGTTTATTACAACATAGGATTTCGTGCCGAGTTCCGGGCTGTTGTTGAAGGTTTGAAGTTGGTTTGGTCAATGGTCACTGGATATCAATCATTTGACAGTAGAACGCAGGAGTGACTAAATTTCGGTAAAATCGAAAACCAATTCGAACCGATCTATTTCTTGGATATTCGGTGCAATTTTACTTCGAAGTTTTACATAATTTTAGTTTTAATTTTTGGTTGAATTATGTACTATCATATGTGATTTTTTACTTAAATTGGTCAGAATTGACTGAATCAATTTAACCAAATTAAATTTATAAATTTAATTGGTTTTAAATAAATTTTAAAAGTTCAATTTCCATTTTTAAAGCTTGATTCAAAATCAAAATGTGATTTACAAGTCATTTTTAAATTTATATGATAAATTATTTTAATAATTATTAATTATTTTAATAATTGGGGCTGTCAGTTAATCATCAAACTTAATTTTTAAAATATAAATATTATTTTTATAACCACACTGTATTATTAAATACAGTAAATAATAAAAATAATATTTTAATTTATACGTGAAAAACTGTTCCGAACAATAGTGTCGTGTTCTGGCCGTCAAACTACTGTTTTTATTAAACATCTTCCAGCCCGGTTTATCATCTGGGTGGAATCGATGACCGGTTTGAACCGGACTCCTCTTCAAAAGTCTGAAAAAACATTTCGTTCCCGGCCGGCTTTCAAAAATTGCCTAGATTGCCCGCCACCACTTAAGAAACCTCTCTTAAAAACCCTATTATTACTTTGTGATCTCTGCTGGTCGTCAAAAACGGCTCACTTTCTCACTCTCTCCCGCGCTCTCTGCTATCCCCATTCAAATCTTTCTTTCGGAATTCAAGCTTTTACTCTGCATTAGGCTTCAAGTTTGATATAACGGTTCTAAAACCCTAGGGTTTTTGAGTACAATCTCAATCCCTTCGCTCTATCCTAGGGTTTTTTTTTTCCTTTTGGTTTTTCACGACATGTCGGAGGAGATTGTGCTTCGTGATGTGACGAACGCGGGTCTCGTCGTTAGCGACCGTATTGGGCGGGAGGTTGCGGCTCAGCTTGACCTTGAAGAAGCCCTTGAAGCTTCCAGATATGCTAGTCACCCTTATTCTACTCATCCCAGAGAGGTATTATTATAATTTTTCCTTTTCTCTTCTTTGTAAGCAGCTGTTTGGTTTTTCCACGACAATCATTTACAGGGCAATTATAAATGGAGAATGAACTAAAGGGGAAAAAAAAGACTGTTATTGCAATTTCACCAGTTTAAATTATTTGAAAAATTAAATATTTGGAGGGATAACGATTTGGTTTATTTTCGTTCAGCACTTCACTGTATTGGTGGATTGCTTTTTGTTGTCTGCACATATATACAAGCATATAAAGGCTTGCTTGTGTTCCCAAATCTCAGGAAAACTTAAGATTCTATTATCCTCTATCTGCCATTCTGTATTAAAGAGCATCTCTTGGATGTCTTGGGTTTTTTTAGATGCCTTTGATGGCAAATAACTTACAATTTGTGATTCAATTGCAGTGGCCTCCTTTGATTGAGGTGGTGGATAACAGGGAGTTGCCTCCTGTACTCATAGAAAGATATACTGCAGCCGGTGGAGAAGGGACAGCTTTGTGTGGAATATTTCCTGAGATACGCAGGGCATGGGCGTCAGTGGATAATTCTTTGTTTATGTGGCGATTTGATAAGTGGTGAGTTGTCATTTTCAATTCTGGCAGGCTACTCAGTAACTCATCAGCCATAAAATTTAATTATCTAAGATGACATTAAACTCTTGCCAGTAATAATAGTTAAAGGCCATTATGTTTGCAATGAGTGCTCTGTTTTTTGACTGTGCTATCTTCTAATTGGCTGTAAGTGCTTGAGTTGCTCCCACATTGGATATTCACACATGTTTTCTTTATGTTTTGTCAATTCACAATTGATAAATGCTGAGACTGAACCTAATTTAGTAGCATTCTAACCAGTGATTGCACCTTAAGGTAAAATTTGTAATAATTGATACCTTCTACCTATAGAAAGAGAGATGGAGCACGGCCTAATTAATTTTTGGAATAAAATCTTTATAACTGAAAGGTCCATCAATTATTAAATTTGGTATGCAGTTATGCTTAGTCTGAACAGACATTGAGATGTTGATATGACCTGAGAAGAGATAAATCCCATCTTTACACATTGCTTGAGAGTTGATATGATTTGGCTATTGTTCTTTGTTTAGTTGGTTATGAATTACGAATGAAAAATTTGTAACAATTATGTTTATTTCATAGTGAAAAACTTCAATTTGCTGGTTCTCTTTCAAAATAGTTACGATATATAAACAAAACTACAGTTTCTGTCCTTTTTCTGTGAACCTATAATTGTGGATTTTCATTTTCCATATTAAAACATGCACTTCATGATTTACAAGTTTTCTGAAGTATGAACTGCCTTTTTCATAGGCGTTCTTGATTGATTATGACATATGAGAGTTCTTACTTATGGAAGTGAATGAAAAGTTCCTGACTAGTGGTACTCATCATGCTTGTGTGGTTCTCCACGTTCCCTTTCAGCAACTATTCCTGTAGTTTCTATTTTGACTTCTCACTTATTCAAACTGTTTTATCTTGCCATCTTTATGTTAATCTCTCTTCCTTTATCTATCCCTCTCACTTTTTGAGCACATCATTATTGTCATTTTCACCATCATAGGAGAAGTATTAATGTTATCAAATGTTTATTTTTATGTCTTTACTTTCTATTCGTGATTAGGGATGGACAATGCCCTGAATACAGTGGAGAGGAACAAGCCATTTGTGCTGTTGGCCTTGCCAAATCTAAACCTGGTGTTTTTGTTGAAGCTATTCAATATCTTTTAGTTTTAGCCACTCCTGTTGAGGTAGTAACTGAAACCTTTGGTTTTATTTTCTGCAGGTTCTGTGTTTTTCTATTTGCCTTTCAGATTAGAGGTCTCGGTGTATTCTTAGCTTGCAATTGATTTCCATGATTACTTATCAATATACCAATCGTGCCAATAATTGTTGGGAGTTTTTTCTTCTGTTAACATATTTCCTCGGTTGTGTTATGCATGCATGATTTGTACATTGAACTGAGAAATTAGAGAAGAAACTGAACTGTCGAATGAACTCTAGCTTAATACTTCAATATATTGTTGGGAATCAATTTTCTTAATATTTCCAGTTTAAAATGAGTTTGAAGTTCTTCAATTGTCTGGATTTGATACTAGATTCATAGATATCCCTAAAGTCTAAAGGATAACTTAAATTGCTTTCTAGATTTAATGGTCTGGGATTGTGGTGTATTTTGTGTAATCACAGTAATACCAGTCTGATGATTTACCAAGTAATTAATAAGCTTCTGTTTGGAAGTGACTGAGTTTATGATGGCTTTATGATCACCTGAAAATTAGAAATTCAATGATACTTTGAATTCTACAATCACTCTATGTTTTTTGTCTTGACATTAATCATCTTTCTAACATTGTCCTTGTTTCTTTCTTCTGAGAGAATCAATTATTGAATATGCTACTTACTCTTAGCTGAAAGGAATTTCAGCTCTGTACGTGTCCTTCCAAGGGATCATGTCGTCATCCCCTACTGGAGCTTGATGACTATTCTGGCCATGCTAGGGTAGGCAATGGCTGGCTCAGCTTTGAGCTGGTGTTGCTTGCCGAATGACTACTGGGAGGTTCTTAATCAACATAGTATCAGGTGCTTTTAAGTTCTTATAGATAGAGCTTAAGGTGCTAATCTGTAAATGAAAAAAAGAGGAAGCAATCAAGGATTTTCCTGCTGTGTTTTTTTCCAGTCCTCTTGCTGGCCTTTTCTGTGATTAATTCTATTCCTTGGATTTATGATTTTGTCTCTAATGATCACCTTTACGTGTTTCCAGCTGATTCTTGTGGGAGTATGCTGTTCTGGAGGGGGTGATGGTGCTGATCCATATGCAGAGGTCTCACTACAGCCTTTGCCTGATTACACAATCCCATCTGATGGAGTTACTATGACTTGTATTACATGTACTGATAAAGGCCGTATCTTCCTGGCTGGGCGTGATGGTCATATTTATGAGTTGCAGTACACAACTGGTTCTGGCTGGCATAAGCGATGCCGTAAAGTTTGCCTCACTGCTGGATTGGGTAGTGTGATATCAAGGTAATTTATGTCATTTTGTACTTGGGATTCTTATGGCATCACCATTTGTCAGTTATTTTATGATGACAACTTTGATTTCTGTGCGATTACATGGTGGTACTTAATTTGTTGATGAAGTTGAACACAATGTTGAAGTTGAAGACATTTTAAGAACTGAATTTGTACTTCAATTATAATATTTACTAATTTCGCAATTCTGGGTGTCAGGTATCTCAAATATCACTCTGAAACACATTGCCTATATCTACAGAACATTAACATTACATATACTTGATATTTTCAGGTGGGTTGTACCAAATGTTTTTAAGTTTGGAGCTGTTGATCCCATTGTTGAAATGGTTTTCGACAATGAAAGACAGATTTTGTATGCAAGATCAGAAGAGACAAAACTTCAGGTTTTCCTTCTAGGACCAAATGGAGATGGTCCACTGAAGAAAGTGGCAGAAGAAAGAAACTTGTTCAGTCATAGGGATGTACATTATGGAGGTAGACAATCAACAGGACCAAGAGCCCCCAGTAGATCAGCAAAGCCATCTATTGTTTGCATCTCACCTTTATCCACACTGGAATCCAAGTGGTTGCACCTTGTTGCTGTTTTATCAGACGGCAGAAGGCTGTACCTTTCCACTTCTCCATCTACTGGCAATAATGGCAGTGTTGGAGGTTTGGGTCAATTCAATGCAAATCATCAGAGACCAAACTGTTTAAAAGTTGTAACAACTAGGCCTTCTCCACCCTTAGGGGTCAGTGGTGGACTTACCTTCGGAGCCATATCTCTTGCCAGTAGAACTCCAAATGAGGATCTCACATTAAAGGTTGAAACAGCATATTCTTCTGCTGGAATTCTTGTCCTTTCTGATTCCTCACCACCAACCATGTCTTCTCTTGTCATTGTGAATAGGGACGCGAGCTCACAGTCATCTGCTTCAGGTAGTTTAGGTACAAGCACAAGGAGTTCTCGGGCTTTACGAGAAATTGTATCTTCCCTACCTGTTGAAGGTCGAATGCTTTTCGTGGCAGATGTCCTACCCTTACCAGATACAGCTGCCGCTGTTCAGTCATTATATTCAGAAATTGAATTTTTCGGATTTGAAAGCTCAGGGGAATCCTGTGAAAGGGCATCTGGAAAACTTTGGGCTAGAGGTGACCTTTCCATCCAGCATATACTTCCAAGACGTAGAATTGTTGTTTTCAGTACTATGGGTATGATGGAAGTCGTTTTTAACAGGCCTGTGGACATTCTGAGAAGGCTGTTTGAATCCAACTCACCTAGGTCAATCTTGGAAGACTTCTTCAATCGATTTGGAGCTGGTGAGGCAGCTGCCATGTGTTTGATGTTAGCTGCAAGGATAGTTCATTCTGAAACTCTTATAAGCAATGTTGTTGCTGAGAAGGCAGCAGAGACATTTGAGGACCCAAGAGTTGTTGGAATGCCACAACTTGAAGGTACCAATGCATTATCAAACACTAGAACATCAGCAGGGGGCTTTAGCATGGGGCAGGTTGTTCAGGAGGCAGAGCCTGTATTTTCAGGTGCACATGAAGGGCTTTGCTTGTGTGCATCAAGATTGCTTTTTCCCCTCTGGGAACTCCCTGTCTTTGTCATCAAAGGTGGATTAGGTTCAGTAGATGCCATATCTGAAAGTGGTGTAATCGGATGCAGACTCTCCATTGGAGCTATGCAGGTCCTTGAAAACAAGATTCGTTCCTTAGAGAAGTTCTTAAGGTCTAGAAGGAATCAAAGAAGGGGACTCTATGGCTGTGTGGCTGGTTTAGGAGACTTGACTGGTTCTATATTGTATGGCACTGGTTCAGAGTTAGGTACTGGTGACAGGAGTATGGTGCGGAACTTATTTGGTGCTTACTCGCGGAATTTGGAGTCTAGTGCTGGTGGGACATCAAATAAAAGGCAGCGATTACCCTATAGTCCTGCAGAATTGGCTGCTATGGAGGTAGGTGCTTGATGTATTCACATACAGCAGCATGTATAATTTATTTTTCTGCTAAGTGATCTACTATACAACAGGTGAGGGCAATGGAGTGTATCAGGCAGTTGCTTCTTAGATCTGGCGAAGCTTTGTTTTTGCTACAGCTTCTTTCTCAGCATCACTTGGCACGCTTGGTTCAGGGGTTTGATGCAAATTTAATGCAGGCAGTGGTTCAGTTAACATTTCATCAAATTGTTTGTTCTGAGGAAGGTGACCGCATTGCTACAATGCTAATATCTGCACTCATGGAGGTAAAATAAGTTCATACTAAAATGACTAGAAGTTACTCTGCTTGAAAAAATTTAGTTTGCATGGATGGCTGTTCCTTTGTGTCTTTAGATGCATTATTGTATCTGAAACTACTATCCTTCATCACAAATGCGATCCTTGCTCCAGTATTATACTGGTCCTGATGGCAGAGGAACAGTAGATGATATTAGTGCAAGACTACGAGAAGGTTGTCCAAGCTATTTCAAGGAATCAGATTACAAATTTTTCTTAGCTGTGGAATGCCTTGAAAGAGCTGCTGTAACTTCAGACTCTGTGGAGAAGGAGAATCTTGCTAGAGAGGCCTTCAATTTTTTAAGTAAAGTTCCAGAGTCTGCAGATCTAAGAACTGTCTGCAAAAGGTTTGAGGACTTAAGGTGAGTATTGATTAAGTCAAGGTCTAAATTCAGTGCTAACTTCTATCTTATGTTTAAGATGAAACTTCTATGCAGATTTTATGAGGCTGTGGTACGCCTGCCTCTGCAGAAGGCCCAGTCTCTTGACCCTGCTGGCGATGCTTTCAATGACCAAATTGATTCTGCAATTAGAGAACATGCAGTTGCTCAACGTGAACAGTGCTATGAGATAATTACTAGTGCTTTATGTTCTCTGAAGGGTGAATCTTCACAAAAGGAGTTTGGGTCTGCAGTTAGGCCTGCTGCCATGTTACCAATGCTTGATCAGGCTTCTAGAAAGAAATATATTTGCCAGATTGTTCAGCTTGGTGTCCAATCACCTGATAGACTATTTCATGAGTATTTGTACCGGACTATGATTGATTTAGGCCTTGAGAATGAGCTGTTGGAGTATGGTGGTCCTGATTTAGTGCCTTTTCTGCAAAATGCTGGCCGTCAACCATTACAAGAGGTACATGCTGTCAAATTAAAGTGGAGGATTTATGTTATGGAGTGGCCCCCTTCTGGGCCTTAATACATAGTACATATTTGGAACACACTGCATGCACTTCTGGAAAAAGTTTGTCTAAAATTATCTTTATTTTTGTCATCTGTCTTGTAGATCCGAGCTGTTTCTGTAGTAACATCTGCAACTTCTTCAATTAGTCATTCAGGAGCACCCATCACCTCTAATCAAGCAAAATACTTTGATCTTTTGGCACGGTATTACGTTTTGAAGCGGCAGCATATGCTTGCGGCTCACATATTATTAAGACTGGCTGAAAGACGCTCAACTGATGCTAGAGATGTTCCTAGTCTTGAACAGAGGTCAGCAGTCTCACAAATTCTCTGTTTATGTATTTCCTATCTCCCTGTTGCCCTCCTTATTCTAATTTTATTCAGAATCATGTGTTTTCATGAAAACATTTATGTTATGCAATTCACCCCATGAGACTTTGTGCCTCAACAAGAAAATAGTAGCTGCTGCCCTTGTTTCTGTTGTGTCCTCTATTAACTTAGATTGATGGATTCAGTTATAATTATACCTAAATCCCATGGGATATTCTTATAGATAATTGCACATAAAAACTCAAGGTAATTTAAAAATAGTTTAGGAGGGCATATAAACTAGGGGCTGATGTTGGGTAGGACTTTCCCTGGTATAACTAACCCTTCTTTTTTATTAAACAGTTAACTTCTAATATTTGATTTCATTTTGTCAATTCCAGGCGCCAATATCTTAGCAATGCTGTTCTACAGGCTAAGAATGCAAGTGATAGTGGTGCTCTGGTTGCTTCCACAAGGGATGTAGGTACCTTGGAAGGATTGCTAGATTTGCTTGAAGGGAAGCTTGCAGTTCTTCGGTTTCAAATAAAAATAAAAGAGGAACTGGAGGCTATAGTGTCAAGGTTAGAATCTTCATCTAGCATGTCTGAGCCCGCCCAAAATGGGTCAGTCCCTGATAACAATGCCAATGCAGAATATGCAAAAGTTGCACAAGAAAAAGCCAAAGAACTATCATTGGACTTGAAGAGTATAACTCAATTGTATAATGAATATGCAGTTCCTTTTGAACTCTGGGAGGTATGTTCCTTGCATTCTCGTTCACTTTAGTCAGATCATTTAATGGCTATAATCAGACTGCTGAGAATAATTTTTAAATTTTTTAATGATATGACTTCAACACGATCAAACGTAATTAGATTGAGTTGAGTTGCTTAAGAGGTCCCTGCTCCCTAAAGTTGAGGCTACTGCCTGTCTTCTGCTTTGTTTTATTACTGACTCTGTTATTTCTGAACTTCATCAGAAAGTCCTCTTCATGAATACATTATGGGAACTAAACTATTGCGTGATTTACTTGAATTTTTGCAGCCGGTCTATGTGAAATTAATCTGTTTGTGACTGTCTCCAATCTCATATAATTTCCATGATTCTTCAATCATATTGTTCGATACATTTCTAACTCCTTTTTCTGTTTTCCTGATATTTAACTACGTAAATTAGTGCACTTTGAATTTTGAAAATTGTTAAAGTAGTTGAATTTAAAGTGGTCTTGTACACTTGAATTGTTGGCAATGTTGAGATTATTTTTCTTTGAAGCGATTATGCGGGACTTCTCATTGCTTGGTTAATTATATACTTGGTGAAACACGCCAATGAAGAAATTTTATTTTGCTGGCTACTGCATATCAAAGAAAGTTCTATACTCTCTTCAGGAAGAGTATATTTTGTTAAGCAAGAGTGATATAGATCTTGCAAATATGTTTCCGAGAATTAAGCTCAACAGTCGAGGGGCATGATAGATTTTAAAGGATTCTTCTAATATCTGCATCAGCATCCATCACATCTTTTTCTTTGTCATATAATGCTGATGACGAAGGCTCTATTTCTCTTACTGGTTTTGCAGAGAAAGCAATGCCCTCATAATTGCTTAGATTTCTTCTGTCTTAGCTACTGCTGTTGCATCAATTAATTTACTAGGTCTCTCTAAAACCACCTACTGAGAAAACTTAATTGTAAGGTTCAAATTGGAACCTTAGTTTCCTGTTGTAATTGGTTGCTGATTTAAAGCTCTGAATGCACAAAACTAAGACAGAATAGTAGATCTTCATTTTTTCATCTGTCTGCAATTTCGTCTTGCTTCCAAAAATTTACTGCAGAATATGTCCTTGATTGCCTCTCTTGGTGTATGTTAAGAAATTTTAATAAGATGACAATGAGGATGAATTGAATTGATAGAAGAGGGAAAGATGGGCCAAGCCTTCTATCTTTTACACATAGTTAAGTGCTTCCATTACAACATTTCTCCTTATGGACATTGATAGAGAAACTATAATATTGTTGGATTAACATGAAATTTCATTCTTAAATTAACGAATTATGCTGTTATCTTCTTTTCATATTACATTGGGATTTTTACTTTTCGTTTTGTTTTACCCCTTCAGATATGTTTGGAGATGCTTTATTTTGCAAATTATTCTGGTGACACTGACAGCAGCATTGTAAGAGAAACCTGGGCTAGACTAATTGATCAAGCTCTTTCAAGGGGTGGCATTGCTGAAGCTTGTTCATTACTGAAGAGGGTTGGTTCCCATATGTATCCTGGAGATGGAGCTGTTTTACCTTTGGACACTTTATGCCTTCACCTTGAGAAGGCTGCACTGGTACACTTTAATTCCCAACATATTTATGTGCTTTTCCATCTATTTACTTTACTGAAACTTGAGTTTTTGGCTTATTCTGGTTGCATAGAATTATTTACTGAAACCATAAATTTTAGTTATTATATTTATTCAGCCCTGTTTTACTGACCATTTGTTGCAGGAGAGACTGGAGTCAGGTCTTGAATCTGTTGGAGATGAAGATGTAGCAAGAGCTCTTCTCACTGCTTGTAAGGGTGCAACCGAACCTGTACTGAATGCTTATGATCAGTTGTTATCAAATGGAGCTATTCTGCCCTCTCCCAACCTTAGGTTACGCCTTCTCCGATCAGTGCTAGTGGTGCTTCGAGAGTGGGCAATGTCCATATTTGCACAGAGGATGGGTACAAGTACAAGTGGAGCTTCCCTTATATTGGGTGGAACATTCTCACGGGAGCAATCAACAGTCATTAACCAAGGCATTCGTGATAAGATCACAAGTGCAGCAAACAGGTGAACTTTTTAAGCTACTTTGCTTCTTATATTTGATGCATATCCTCCAATTTATAATTCTCTTCCTCTATAAGATCTTATTTTACAAGGCTGAAAAAACTGCTGCTCCCTCCAACTATTCTGTTCTTGATTAATTTGGATAACAGGTACATGACAGAGGTGAGGAGGTTGCCGCTTCCTGCGAGCAAGACTGAGGCTGTTTACCGAGGATTTCGAGAACTTGAAGAGAATTTAATAAGTCCTTTTTCTTTTGATCGATTCTAATTCTTTCGTGTTCCTAATTTGGTGTTGTGTTGTATGAAATGTTTCTTTTAGCAAATAAAAAGCTTATAGTTTTGAGTATATGTTGGTGTAACGTTTGTTCTTTGAATTCTGACGGCTCAAATGTAAAATTAACTCGTTGCATAGGAAAGTGTTGATCGTTGTCTTTTTAATTGCAGACCTAATTTTATTTGTAATACAGGCAGTTGAGATTTTTGTTGGTGCACCTTTTGGCCCCAGGACTAACCTCCACCAAGCAAAGGCACCAATTAAATTTGCCTTCTCTTTTTACTAGAAAATACTGAAATATAGACAGGTCAAAAACATAAAGAAAGTCAAGATTGCCAATTTCACTTGGAATGGATTCTATTTCACTTGGATCCTTGTCAAGTACTCCAACCTAAGTCAAGATGTTGAATTTTCTTTACTTGACAATCGATTAGTTTTTGTTGAATCTCTTAGGTTTTTGTAGCTTAAATCAAGAACCAATAAATATATGAAAATAACATTAAGAAAATGAGAGATGCGTTTATTGCCTTGGAAGCCCACAACCTAGCAATTGTAACTTTTGATGAACGTACAAAATTTTAGAGATAGAAAACTAAAAGAAATATATAGGCAGGCTGTCTTTTGTAGCAAGTCGAGACTTTTTTTCTTCCTTTTGTTCTTTGTTTAAGTTCATTAAATGGTCATACGGGCACCCTGCGCCTTTATCAACCACATTGCATGGGACATCTCAACCTCGTCTTACCCATCAAGGCTTTTACTCCCTTGTCTTGCCTCTTACCCATTCTTTTATGTCGATTAGTGAAGCTTGATCTCATTTGTCCAATGGGTTTCTCCGGCTTGGAACTAATTAAAACCTCGTACACCTCCACCAATGATTCAACTTTGGAGCCTTGTTCAAATTAAAAATGTGGTTGTCACTTGTCACTCCTCCTTTGCTGGCGATTTTGGTTAGCTTTGATCGACAAAAACAACATGAAAAAAAGAAAAAATAAAATGGCAGTGCAATACAGCTTTGTTGGTTGAATTATGCTTCTGAAAATGGAAAATCTACATAATAATGATGAAAGTGCAATAGAGAAGAGAAACCTGTATTTGTTATCTCATAATTTCTCAAAAAAAGTATCATTTATTTTTTCAAGTACATCTATTTTTATAGAATATAATTATTCTAAGTAATTAAAATTTCAATTAAAGTTGAAATTGCACAAATTAAGAATCAATATTTTTACATAACATAATTATTTAATTCCCATCTCATATTCTTAAATCAAATCAAACTAAGCACTCAATTGTTAATTATAATTTAAAAATATTAAGACATTCGGTACTTCATCTTTTTTACACTAAGAGTAGAATTAGGAATTGAAATTGTAACTTATTTTTTCCATTTTTAAAATAATAAATAAAATAGAAAAGGCTAGCTGCCTACCTCATTGTCACCACCGTCCAATCCTTTGAATTCTGAATAATAATAACAAGGAAATACAAGACATGTTGAGCCACTTTCTGCTTATGGGTCCATTTTCTTGTCGTCTTTGTCCCCTACATGACGTTATTATATTCTAATCACACAAATCTTAGGCAATTAATTGAAACTAATTATTTTTTTTTTTTTTAAATTCTCATAGTAACAAACCAAACAAAGGGTTATGAACTAGGAAGATCTATGTCTTAATCAACCTAATCATATGTCTTAACACAAACAATTGCAAGAGGTTATCATTTTACATGTCAAGAGGAAAAAGGCCTCCTAATTTTTTCTACCATGGAAATACCAATCCTTTCTTTTGATTTGCTTTAGCCACTGTTTTTTGGATAGGATTATTTTTTCATTAATTTGCTGGTAATGTGATAGAAATGCCCATTTCTTCGTCAATTTGGAATTTTATTATTGATCTTTATGTTCATTGAGATATAGACATTTATTTTTTTTATGTGCTGGTTGACTTTGTTTGAACGCTATTAAGAGCGAAAATGCCATATTGACTAAAAAATCTTTCTAATTTTCATATGAAGTCATTGTATGTATTTTGGATACATCGGAAGCCCAATGGACCGTAGCAACATCGTGAGCTATACAATATAGAGCAACTCTCTCTTTTAAATAACATTTAAAGAATTGATAATAACTTTGTGATGGAGAGATATGGAATCTCTACGTTTATTATAAGAATCAGAAATATTAATCAGACCACGCCTGACCTAATCGGCCAAAGCAATTGTATGTATTAGGAGTTTAAAAACCTATAAATTTCATAAACCTTCAAGTTTACCCAAGTTGTTGAACTAACACTTCAATAATCAAAATAGCAAAACAGCCAAAAAAATTTAATATGCATAATCACTCATTTATTTATATGAAGTGGTTGCTGTAAATTAATAAATATATGAAACTTTGAATATAATAAATTTTGAAATTTAATTATTAACTAATGTAAATTATAAATATAAAATTTAATATAATTAATAAAAAATAAATAATAATATATTAAATTATTTTAATTATTAATTCCGTTGACATTATATTTCTTTGAAAAAGCATTTCATACAAATTCTACAATTAAATTTGTATATTACAAGAAAAATTTTTCATTTTTTATTTTAACGTGTGGATAAATTAATAAAAAAGTTTAAAAAATAAAAGTAAATTTTATTATTTTCCAATTTTTATTAACCATGTTAATCTAATTACATTATTATTCCTCTGACATTAATATTTTGTAAGGCAATAGTAGGACGCAGACGAACTTAATCGTAATTAATTAATTACCCAAACGAGCTGAAGGTGAATAAGTGATTTTACTATTTACAGACCCACTCCAAATATGCTGTGGCCTCTGTTGGCGTCCTCCGTGACCGTGGTCCGTGATTAAGCACACAGAAGAGAAGACTCTGTCTACTTTGAAACTCATTTCATTTCGCCGAAAAGGACCAAACCAAACAATAAGAAAGGATAACAGAACGAAATAAACACATTTTCCATTCCGAAACTAAACAAATAAAAGATTAAAAACGAAAGAGAAAGAAAGAAATACCATCGTTCGTTTCTCTCATCTTCCAGATCTGATTTCCATCCATTGAATTCTTCTTCTTGTGGCCTCTGAAATTATCGAACCCTAAAAGAAATAGAAAAATGTTTAGATTCGAACAGGAGAAGATCAGGAAACGAATTTGATTTTTCTTGCCTTTCAGGAATTGAAATCTGAGTCACGCGAATTGCGAGGAGTTTTGATATTTCTGCGGTCATGGCCAACGTCGACGCGCTTACCGTGATTCCGGGATCCGTTCTTCGTAATCTTTCCGATAAGCTTTACGAGAAGCGCAAGAATGCTGCTCTTGAGGTTTATTCGTCTTTCCAATTTGTAGGATTCAACTCTAGGGTTTTGAAATGGTTTAATTATGTTATATTGTTGTGTGTTCTGTGTAGGTTGAATGTATAGTGAAGCAGCTGGCGGCTGCTGGAGATCATGACAAGATAGCTGCGGTGATCCAATTGTTGACGACGGAGTTTACCTACTCGCCTCAAGCTAACCACCGTAAGGTGTGTAAAAGACTCGGAAATGATATTTTCAGCTTCTTGATTAATCGCTAATTTGAAATTTGGGTATGAATTTGAATGATGCTATGTTTACAACTGCTTCTTGCGTAATTTTGAAATTTCTTTTCGCACTGCATATGAATTTATGTTGTAGGGTGGATTGATAGGACTAGCAGCTGCAACTGTAGCGTTGACTACGGAAGCAGCCCAACATCTTGAGGTAATTCATCTATTGCAGTCTGTATATTTTCTTTTTTTTTTTTTTTTTCAGCGTTTCTTTCCCCCTGCATTTTGTGGTCCATTCTAGATACTATTATTTTAGTTAATCAATATGTGCACCTCACATTTAGATTGCAATCGTTGTCAGGACAATACAAATTTTGTGAAAATCATCTCAAAACCTAGGTCTTCATTTTATATGTTATTTTGTTTCATTTTAGAGATTCACATGGAAAAATGTGCTGTGCAGTTAGTGTGTTGTGTCAAATGGGAAAGTTTTTGAGCATTTTAAATAATGGAGGATGCAATTCTAACAGAAATGAGTCTTTTGTATAAATTCATTACCGTGTGTCATGAACTAATAGCATATCATTTAGTTGAATAATAGGAAATGCATTTTTTTTTTCTGGCTGGTATGATTAGTTTGTAACAGATCACAAAAGTTAATATATTGCATTAAACCAGGTAAAATTTTAAATATTTTCTAATGAAAATATTGTCTAGAAGTAAAGAGTATAATTAACATTATATAATGTGTCTGTGTTTATGTTTGTCAAATAAGGATACATAACATGTGCTACTAAGAGACAACAAAAAAAGATTTGGACGATATTGTTAGAATGTCAAGTAACTCTAGAGCAACATATCAAAATTCTTATTTTGCAATGTAAAGTTTTTGATGGATTTTCGAAGATGGTTATGGTATTGTCAGCAAAAAGTATTAAGTATTTTACCAAAAGCCATTGCATCAAGTATTTTGTGTTTGCTTGCATGCATGTACACATGTGTGAGTGAATGAATATATGTGTCTGTGGGGGAGAGAGAGATGGTTTTTTTTTTTTTTTTGGGGGAGGGGGGAGGGTTGGGGTTGGGAGATTTGGGCAAATGCGATTTTGTTTGAGATGTACATGCTGTTATAATTTGTAATGATTATTGCTGAGATGTTTTCCTCTTTTTATCTGTTGCTTTCATTGTATCCACCAGCAAATTGTGCCACCTGTGCTTCATTCTTTTTCTGACCAAGATAGCAGAGTTCGTTATTATGCTTGTGAAGCCCTGTACAACATTGCAAAGGTTAGAATCAAATTCGTTTGTATTTATTGTTTTTAACTTTTTGTTCTCTGGATTTGTAGGTTCTTACTGTGGTATATTTTAATAATGTACAGGTGGTAAGAGGAGATTTTATTGTATTCTTTAACAAAATTTTTGATGCGCTATGTAAGCTTTCAGCAGACTCAGATGCCAATGTACAGAGTGCTGCTCATCTTTTGGATCGACTTGTAAAGGTAACTACTTTCTTCCACTCACAAAAATTTTGCTGGTTATTGATATTTGTTGATAGGATTCCTCATAAAGCTTGAAATCAGTTCTCACATTGTACTATACTGAAACAGGACATTGTTACTGAAAGTGATCAATTCAGGTATTGGACTGTTATGGCAAGATTGTCGAGACTTTTTTGTTAACTGTCTTTGCAATGTGTGTTTTAATGTTTTTACGATGTTCTTCTGTCAGCATTGAAGAATTTATACCATTGTTGAGAGAACGTATGAATGTCCTAAATCCCTATGTCCGCCAATTCTTGGTTGGATGGATCACTGTGTTGGACAGCGTTCCAGATATAGATATGCTGGGTTTTCTTCCTGATTTTCTTGATGGTAAATATCTTATCTGAAATCTGATTTGCTCCTTTAGAGTGTGTCTTTTTGTTGCTGCTTAATACATGAACTCTTGAACTCTTATTTGATCCTCAGGTTTGTTTAATATGTTGAGTGATTCTAGCCATGAAATAAGACAACAAGCTGATTCGGCTCTTTCAGAGTTCCTACAAGAGATCAAGAACTCCCCAGTAAGACTTCTGCTAGTGTTAAATCAATTTTGCTCTAATGTAGTTTGGTGTTTCTTGTTCACTGGCCTTGGAAAATATTGTATGTGTAATTCTCTTAAGAAATTATATAATTTGATAACTAGCATTTTGACATAAAAACAATTCTTTTGTTCATTTGAAATTTCCTGACTCGAGCAGTGCTACTGTTGAAGTCTGTAGATTATGGTCGTATGGCTGAGATACTGGTGCAAAGGGCAGCTTCTCCAGATGAATTCACTCGGTTAACAGCTATCACATGGGTAAGTCGGTTCACAATAGTTATTTCCTTGCATGGATGTAGGAATTGTATTTCCTGCAGATCAATTGTTATATCATCCTATAATTTACTTTCGACAGTCAAATATCTATTATATGCAATGGAGGTTTCAATTTATCACTTCATTTGAATTATTTGAACTTTTTTTTTTCCATTTTTGATTGGCAGATAAATGAGTTTGTGAAGCTTGGTGGGGACCAACTTGTTCCTTACTATGCTGATATCTTGGGAGCCATTCTGCCCTGTATATCTGACAAAGAAGAGAAAATTAGAGTGGTAAGCTGGATTTTATGGTTCTAAACTTCTGGAATGAATATTTTCTGTTAAAAGCATCCTAAACCTCTTTACTCTTCGGTGATTAGGTTGCCCGTGAAACCAACGAAGAGCTTCGTGCCATCAAGGCTGATCCTGCTGAAGGATTTGATGTTGGAGCAATACTCTCCATTGCGAGAAGGTGTAGTTTTTGTAAATTGTGATTAAAAGGGGAAAAAGGGAAAACCATAGATTTAAAATGTTGCTAGGAATTTGTTTCTTGACATTGTACTTTTGCCTCATGAATAGCTACAGTTGAAGGTTGACAATAGTGACAACTGTCCCTTGTTTAGGCTAACTACAATGTTTGATGTTTAAAATGATCTTATGTTGGTTTTAACCTTTTTGACCATTCAGCCAATTATCTAGTGAATGGGAGGCTACTCGAATTGAAGCATTGAACTGGATATCAACACTTCTAAACAGGCATCGTGCTGAGGTAATCAGGCATCATATGTAAATCCTATATATCTGGTTGGTATATTCTTGTTTTCTAGAAGATCCCCCTATCTCTACCAGTGTCCCAAGGTTCCAAAAGCACATTTACCTGCATCTTCTGTTATCCTCTATGCGTTGGGTAAAGGAAAGCAATAATGCAAACTTGCATTCAGGGATATGCGAATATGAAACAATAACATGATATTTTATTAGGGAGCATGAGGGGAAGTTTTTTGATGCTGTACTTAACCTGGATAGGAGATTCCTACTCTCCACTTTCATTGCAGGAGTCCTTTGGGCTTGTGTTATATTTTAACTGAATATTTGGTCTTTTTTTTTTCCTGAGTTCTTAATGACATTTGGACAGTGTTTCATTTTGTAATTTCCAATATGAAACAGGTCTTAAGTTTTCTGAATGACATATTCGATACTCTTCTAAAGGCACTTTCAGATCCTTCAGATCAGGTATCATGTATTATTGAGTGTACGTTTTCATCTTTATAGCTTTTCTAGTTGTGTTTTTTACTTATTCAATTGTAACTTTTTGGATCAGCATTATTATCCATTCCCTCGTTTGGCGTAAAAAGTGTTAGTTTGGTAATGATGTTAATTAATGACTGTAAAATCTCAGTTAATCTGCCTTACAAGATTCTCATTATTGGTTCTTTGTTTTCTCAATTTTGTGAATAGGTTGTGCTGAAATGTTGCGCTTTTATTTTTATTTCTTTTTGTGTTGTAGTCCTAAACCATTGGAATATGCCATTGTCTTACATTTTTCAGTTAATTTTTTTCTCTATAGCAAAATCTGTTGCTTGCGATTGCTTTTTTCCTACTAGTTCTTCTTTTGCTAAATATGGAATCTTGCATTTGAACTGTCTCTGAGTTTCTAGTTTGGATTCAAATTTGTTTCATATAAATTTACATTTTTAATGGCACCTGAAAAGTAACTCGTAGTGGTCTCTGGTGCGTGTCTGACTCTCTTCCCAGGTGGTGCTCCTTGTTCTGGAGGTTCATGCATGCATAGCAAGAGATCCACAACATTTCCGCCAACTTGTTGTTTTCTTAGTGCATACTTTCCGTATTGATAATTCTCTTCTGGAGAAGTGAGTCTCATCTCTCTTATTCTCTCCCTTTTGCTTTATTTAATTCTGTGATTCTGTTAGTATGCCACATGAATAACTCTGAACGATCATTTCATTCTATTTTGTTGAAAACTATTCCTATATCTTCCCAGGCGTGGTGCTTTGATAATCCGAAGACTGTGTGAACATTTAGATGCTGAAAGGGTCTATAGGGAACTCTCCACAATATTAGAGGGTGAACATGACCTGGATTTTGCAACTATTATGGTTCAGGTTTGGTCATTATTCTGAAATTAAATAATCTTCAGGAGTTCTGATACATAAAGCAGCACTGATCATATCGACCAGATTTTCTATATAATTTTTCTCCCATTTTCATTTTTTAACTCCAGTTGTTTGTTTTACATACTTGTTCCTTCATTTTTATTTTTCAGGCTCTGAATTTGATCTTACTTACATCCTCTGAATTAGCTGGACTTCGAGATCTTTTAAAGCAGTCACTTGTGAATCCTGCTGGGAAAGACTTATTTGTTTCTTTGTATGCTTCATGGTGCCATTCGCCTATGGCAATTATAAGCCTTTGCCTATTGGCACAGGTAAGAGTTTAAAACTTTTTCACGTCAAAACCATGCTTTTCCCTCTATCATGCATTCATTTAGTCCATAATTTTGTTTTCATTTGTTATCCAGACATATCAACATGCAAGTGTGGTAATTCAGTCACTGGTAGAGGAAGATATCAACGTCAAATTCTTGGTCCAGCTGGACAAATTGATTCGCTTGCTAGAAACTCCAATCTTTGCTTACCTTAGATTGCAGGTGCATAATTGAAACCCAGTTATAATTTACACATCTAAGATATTGTGCTTAAATTTGACACAAGGGTATACAAATTTTGTTAGTGGTACATTTCTTTATTTATTGTTTGATAAATTAGCTATCAAGTCACAATCTATGACCTGTGTCATGGATTGAAATTTGGTCTGCTGACTGCACTATCTGTTATTTGTCATCATATTTTTGCACATTTTTCTATGGCTATGCCTTGCAAGATTGTGTTACAAAGCTATTCATACAGCCTTGCTAGCTTTCCATGGAGATTTCAGATGTTCTCTTTTGTTAGGATGTTGTTACCCAAGCGAGGCTGCTAAAGGTTTTGTCGACAAAGGTGCATTTGCTGCCTTCCCCTTGTTTGTTTTGGAATGTAATCCCTATACACATGGGAAAAAATGGTGGCTCCAGGATTAAGCGATGCATGATCGTTCTTGTCAGACTGTTTTCTAGGTTGCCTGGGCGAAATTCTAGTTGGCTGCTTATCATACTTTACATAACTTACCTGTGTATTTTTGATGATTACAATAATTCAATTCTTTATTGACGCATTTGCCTGCCTTGTGTAGTGGAGATATTTGAGTATCATAGCCATTTTTGGTTTTTGCAGCTCCTTGAACCTGGAAGATATACATGGTTGTTAAAAGCTTTGAATGGTCTCTTGATGCTACTTCCCCAGGTATGCCTGAGATGACATTTACTTGCATTCAACTTTTATTCTGTCAACCATTTTCTGCAAATGCATCACTTGTGCTACTGCCTAATGCCTAATGTGGGTGCAAATTTAAGTATGTATATCTTTGTGGTTGGGAAGGTTGCGGCTTAATTATGCTTGTTTTCTTGAATACCATTTCTCATTATGCAGTTTAAACATAAGATAGAAGCTTTATCACTCATCATTTATTCACCAACAGTATGAAGTTGGAAAGAAATGGAATAAATGAAAGGAAAAACGGAGAATCTCCGCAAGATGCTTAGCGTGCAGGGTGCCAAAATTAAAATATAAAATAAGAGAAATTGAAAGAAATGTAGAAGTTTGGAGTTTTCATTTTTTTTTTATTCCATTGTCAACCGAATTAGTAAATTGTAGTCCGATCTATTGGTTCATGGCTTATTATATTCATTATCATTTGATTGTTGGATGCAGCAAAGTGCCGCTTTTAAGATACTAAGGACTCGTTTAAAAACAGTTCCTTCCTATTCCTTCAACAGCGATCAAATAAAGCGGACATCTTCAGGAAATCCTTATTCTCAAATTCTACATCATGTTCCAAGTGGATCACAAATCTCAGAAGATGGTGATGTAAACCAGGAGGTTGTGAATTCTAGTTTGCATAATGGAATTAATTTTGCTTCAAGGCTACAGCAATTTGAGCAAATGCAACGCCAGCATCGCATGCATGCAAAGACACAAGCACAATCTCGCACCAATTCTGCTTCATTGTCAAAGGTTTGCTGAATTTCTTTTTGGCACTCTTGTGATTGATTGTTAACGATTGGCATTGTGATTTTTGTTGGCCCATATTGAGTGAAGAGTGCACTGTCATGTGAGATTTCCTATGTTGACTCAATTTTTTTATTCACCCTACTTTTGATGCTTGTTTGTGCATTATTTTCGAATGACGTAGTAGCCGGTTACGTGGCAGGAAGTACAAAGGCCAGAAGAACCACGGCGGCAGCCTCCTGCATCAGACTTGAATAGGCCTCCTTCAAGAACATCTAGAAGAGGCCCAGGGCAGCTGCAACTTTGATAATTGCTGCCTCCTTTCTTTTGTTTTGGAGCTAGTTGTACACATCTCAGCATATATTGGGAAATGGATGAGATTTGGTATAACTTGTAAAATTGTATATCTTAGTTTGTCCTGTTAAATTTGTGGTGGTTGGGAATGGTGAAAGGTTGGGTTTCGAACTAAGATAAGCTTGGGTTTTTCCTGAGCTATTCTTTTTTTTTTCTTTGTAAACAAAGTATGTCCATGTGGTTCTGTTATTTTTATTGAAAACCATATGGGCCACTAAAAGCAAAGTATTTTAGAGAATATGCAATTTGTCTTTGTCTAGTCGTCAGCTGTTACGTTGACCTTATAAAATAAGGATCAGCTAATTCATGTACGCAAATCAATTTTCGCCAAATTTTAGCATATATCCATTTATATCTTGGCAATTCCTTTTATATCATATTTGTTGTTTTTTTAGAGGATAGAACGTGATTGGGTTCCAAAGTTGTACTTTATTAGTGTGAAATAATTGTGACATCTAATTTATATTACATGTTTAAAAAATATATTTTGACTAATGGCAAGGAGTCTGTACCCTTTGGGCAGGAGGACGAAACTCAAACAGAAATATAAGGAGGATCCACGTGTTACATTTTTTTGCTCAAACATGGAACTATATTTCACTTGCAACAAAATAAAAATATATCTACGTATCATGATGTGAACTTTTAACTGTGTTTAACCGAATCATCCTTTTCAAGCATTTAGAGTGAAATTTTATTATTATCCATTCAAGCATTGAGTCCGTGTATCCAGATGGAAAGTAGACTCCTTGTGTGAACACGTGAAGAGAAGAGAAATCAAGAAAGCTAGAGAAGTCCTATCTACTTGGTTCCTACAATAAAATACATTGTACAGCGTGTCAGCAACTGCAAATGGTAATGTTGCACTATGCAGTTCACATTTCATAGGAGACTCGATTACCAACCCAAATTTCAAAATATACAAAATTATACAATTCATCAACCCTTCTGTTAGACAATTTTAAAGCAAAAGAAAACCAGCCATTCAAAAACTAGAACCCACCACCAACAGGTCCTTTTTCTTTTCTTTACACGCTGCCTTATTGCTCAATACACAGTTTAGTTTACAAAGCATAGATCTTTTCCATATCAGAGTTGTAGTCATCAAGGTCTGATATGTTTGCTGAATAAGACCATGAAAAAGACTTGCTTCCACTGGCTCTTTTTATGCGGCTTTGGGAGTCACGGAAAGCTCCAAAATGCTGTCGAAAAACAAAGTAACACATGCTTCCAAGAGTCCCAACCAGAATCGGAGTACCCATTAATGTTATTGTTATAGCCATCCATGAACTACCTTTTCCCACCACTACAAACGCTATAGACAGAAAAGAACCACTAGTGCAAGCGCAAGCAGCCCACATGAGCTTGTTAACTACAGATACTACCCGTTTCTGAGCTCGTGTGTCCCAGGCCACCAAAGTGATCTGAACTACGACAACAGCTAGAGATATGAAGAGAGATGTTGCATTTAGAAGGCAAAAAACTCTGAAACCAACTTTGTCAGCTATTTCAGCCTTCCCTACTTCATTTCCATCCATTATATATTGCCCAGGCAAGTTGAATATAGCCAAGAAAGCAATTGAGGCAAAAAGAGTTGCAACAACCGTAACAGAGTTGGTGGTATTTTGGACAGCCTCTCTGTGAAGTTTTCTTAGTTCTTTTGCAATACCAGAAACTCTTCTGTTAGTTTTTTCATTTTGTATGAGTTGCGAGTGTACCTCATGCTTTATATCACTCACAGTCCTCTTGAGTTCCATTGCTTCATCCATTTGACCAATGTACCTAGCATGCTTCGCGCCAGCATCTGTGAGAGCTTCCTTGATTTCCAATGCCGATTCTCCGTATTGGAGTTTATCAGCCAAATCCATTGCAGTTTCACGCTGATTATTGATGGTGTTGACATCAATAGATGTATAGCTTAGCAAAAGGCTCACAATCTGGAAAGCATTGAACAACATATAAGACATGACTAGAGGAAAAAAAATTACATTCACACTGCAAGTCAAGTTATAAAGAGGATATTGAATTGCTGTAGTGCCTTAATGTCACGTTTAGACTTGCAGGTTTGAAGTGGTAGAAGATTCTCTTAGTAACAGTCCATTTCAGAAGGGGTTTCTGAGTATTGAGTTGGACTCTGTTTATGTTGAATCAAATTTGAGTTGATATATACAACTGCTTATACATATTCTTTACGGTTACATTGTTTTAGCTAATTGAGTTCTTCTATTGATCCAATATGTATATGCATAAACATGAGCCTAGAAGCATATATAAACCGTTATGAAATAAAATTGTCCAAATTCAGGCAACAGTTATGAATGAAAAATCAACATATAGTAGTGGCAAAGCATCCATGGTTACATTGGGGTGATCATGCAATATGTAATTTGGAGCAGACTGGAAGGTTTATTGCAACGAGCAGCCGTAAAAAATATTAGCAGCTCAAAAAGGCAGATATGAATAGCAATGACTATGATTTTAACTCTAATACCAGTGTAGTTTTCCACGTAATTATGAATTCTAATATGAAAATTCACTCACAGGATCTCAACATCCTATATTTGCATGATGTTTCTATTGTAAATTAGATGTGATTCTCTCTTTTCTTTAGTCATTGGCTTCCCAACAGAAGGGTATCTTCCGAGATATTATTAGCAATCAAGGAGGAAACTCCACAAAGAGTAATAATAATACCATAAATGAGAAACTGAGAGATATGACGTTACTAATAATCCACCTCACTAACAAAAATAAGAAAATCAAATTGGCCACCACCACCATATTCTGCATGTGAGATTATGCTAATGAAGACAAATTAATATCAAAAATTGTAAAATATATTCTCATTTTAAATTTTAAATGGTAAACAAATTACCAGCGGACGACATTTCCTTGTGGCTATATGGACTGCCGTGTTACCCTTCTTGTCACGTTCATTTAGTATAGAGCAATCAGCTGATAATATATCCTCTATTGCAGAAGTGCTCTGACCCTTTGCCGCCATATGGAGTGCAGTTTGGCCTTTCTTATCTTTGATGCAGATAATTCCTGGATCACGGTCTATAAGGGCTTTCACAATCCGATCAACACCATACCTTGCTGCATTGTGCAACGCGGTTTTTCCATTTTTTCTCACTATCCTTGCTGAGCTGACATCAGCATCCAAGATTGCATTCACGACTTCCAAATGATCTTTGACAGCTGCTGAATAGAGTGGGCTAGTGTTTGAGGAATCACATATCTTGCAAAGCTCAGGCCAAATGCTCAGAAGTTCCTTCACAATACCTAAAACCGGCAGCCCAACAGCATACCAAATTAACTAGCCTCTCAGGCATAAAACAGAATTACAAAATATAGGTAGCAAGTTACACTAATATATAAAAATGTTCCAATAGAACAATCCCATGTAAATGAAACTCAACTATGATGAACAAATCCTATAAGGCGATAACCTCCCTAGGATTATTAGGCAAATACAATATTTGCCTACGTAGAGAAAAAGAGTTTCTCCTGAAAGCTCAGAAACTGATTGAGGCAGGTTTACCATTACCGAGCAGACGAGCTTCTGTTTTCTAGCCTCTTCTCAACGTGTGCACAACAAAACTAAGAAACAGAATCATGACATACACCTAACTAATAATGAAAGATTATGCAGTTGGAATAGTAGGCACAAGCCCCAGTTTCCATCGTACTAGCAAGTATAATCGTTAATCACGCAACAAAAATGAAGCATCAAACGCCAATTCCAATGAAAAGCAAAATCAGGCCAAAAAAGGCAACGACAGAATCAGTATCATACCCAAGTGACCCATCTTAGCTGCAACATGGAAGGCATCCATATCAGACTTGGACCTGATTTTAACAATTTCCACATCACAAAACTTGATCAAATATCTAAAAACCTCTTCCAAATTATTCTCTGCAGCTATAAACAGAGCAGTCTCCCCTGCATCAGTCTGCATAGCCATTAGATCAGACACCGGAGAATACCCATCAGACGGCTCATCATTTGTCAGCTTCTCCACAATCTCTTTCAGAGAATCCAGGTCGCCTGATCGGACAACCGAGAAGAGAGATTGGTGTGTTCTGAAGCGCAGTGATTTTGCCTCCATCATAAGGTCAGATCTCCCTTCTCTCTCTCTGTCTCTGTCTCTCTAGTGTCTATTTCGACATCAATGATAAAAAGAAAAGGAATAGTCTCTTTCTCTGTATTTCTTCAATTAAGCAAAGACCAGAAGTGAAAAAGTAGAGACTATATAATTAATTTTCTACAAAGGGATTTCTTTTAAGCTTTCCTTACTTAAAGATGCCAACTTTCTGTTTCCTGCTCTTTTTTCTTCTGCAGTAGAGAGAGAAAGAGAACCACACGAGCAAGAAAACAGCAAAACCCAGAAGCGGAGAAAAGGATAATGTCTTTGAGTGATGGTGGTGAGGTAGTGACTTTGATTGATAAGAGGTCTTGGACATATCATTGGGGTCTCCCATTGGAGACCCTGTGCTGAAGCAATCATGTGGAGGTTTACTATTTGGCGAGTCCTGTAAATTTCGTAAAACATTTTCCTTTTTCCTATTTCTTTTAAGGTCAACAGACTTACTATAATAACCTGCCTGTCATCTACCTCTCACTGTCGGTATTCAACTGGTTCTTTTATAAATGTCCAGCACAGCACGTTTTCATAATTAAATTAAGTGGATGAGGTTGATTACATGTGCATGGTTTTCCCTTTCTTTTTTTTTTTTTTTCCGGATATGGGTCGGTTTTCGTACTTAATATTAAATTCACAAAATTTTAAAATATTATTTTAAATATTATATATGCATTATATATATATATATATATTTATTTATTTATTTATTTTGATCAATATGTTAATTGATGTATATATATCAATTATATATTTAATTAATTTTATAATATTTACTAATATATCATATATATTATATTTATTATTATTATTATCATCATGGTCAGTCATCATCTTCGTTGTTAAATCACATAAATTATATAGAGATTTATTTTTATAGATTTGGTATTTCTTTGTGTTTTTTTTTTAAGATTTTATTTTGTTTTACATTTTTTTCATTTTTTAGTGTTTTCTTTTTTTAGAATAATTCAAACTATTTATTTTAACAATTTAGCATCAAATGATTTGAGATTATTTTGGATTTTTTTTATCAAACGTGTTAATTTTTAAATTTTTACTATTTTATGATATTTACTTATGACATTTGCTTAATGACGGTTTAAAAAAATTATAAAAATTTAGTAGGCTTAGATTTTGTGTCTCAAACTGTAATAGGGAGCCCACAGTAAATATAAAAAATACATGCCTTTCACACAAGCACTTAGGCTAAGCCCAGTTAGAGTTTTCTTTTTCTCATTAGGCCCGCCCGATTGTGGCCTAATTGAATAGTTTGGGCCTAATATATCTTTTTTCAATATCCCAATCAATAAAATAATAACACCCTTTTAGTCCCGTAAAAATATAATTACTTTTGTTTTTTTATTTATATAATTTTTATTTATTTCTTTTTAAAAGTAAAATATCAATTCTCTAATATATCTCTATTTAATTTTAATATACACATTATCAAGTTTTTATTAAAGGTGATATCTAATATTAATATAAAAGTATATTAAAAAAGTGTAGTAAAAATAATTACTGAAACTATATTAATTATTTTTTTAATCAAAATATAAATAAAAAAATTTAATCTATCTTTATAAGACAAAGGTAGTATGATTTTATTTATTGTCCAATGCATTTAACATATCTAATAAAACGTTTACGCAATGAATTTTTATTCTTCAAAATTCTAATTTTATTTCTCCTAATGTAGTAATATAATAAATTTAGTACTCTTGTCTATGTTCATTGCATTCATTCATTGTAATTAACTTTCATCTTGATTTTTATGAAAATAAAATTCAATTTAATTTCTAAATTATTTAATAAAATAAAAAATTAAAATTTATTTTATTTTTTAAGTTAATTTAAATTTTAAATTAATTTAAAATGATTAAAAATATCATATTTAAATTTTTAAATAAATTTAATCTTTAAACTTGTTTTAAATTTTTCTTACAGACTAATAAATTGATTTAATTAAATAAGATTGATTTTTCTTCGCTATTTATTTTGTAATAAATTACCATATTAAACTTCTTCAACACTTACTAAATTGAAATTTAAATAGATAAAGATGATATAATATATTTTATATATGATTTTCATTTATTTTATATTTAATTAATTTTTTTAATAAATTATGCAATTCGATCCCAACTATAATTTTAAATACACGGTTAAATTAATTTAAAATATTAAATCCAATCTTTTCTATCATTTTAAATAAATTTACCCAAAACCTTAAATACGATCTTTTTAATCATTTTAAATAAATTTAAGAATTAAATTGATTTTTTATAATCTTATAATATTTTTACATTGAATTCACAGATAACATTTACTTACATCAAGCGTCCATTAATTTTATTTTTTTAAAATTCACATTGTTATATAGATATGGCTAACTACCACGTGACATTTCACCATTTATTAACTTAACAAATAAAGATTTAAGAGAATGAGAGGGAATTTATTATAAAATAGTATCTTTAATCGTTGGATTACATATGGATTTTAGCATCAACTTGCATATTCACGGGGACTCTCAAAATTAATATTATATATATAATTTTTTCTTTTAGGGAATATATAATATTATTCATATAAATGACACATCAATATACTTTTGATTTTTATAAAAAAAATAAAAATCTTCCCAGACTGCATTCAACAACAGCTTTTAAATATTTTTTAACATTTTGATCAATCAAAACACTATATTTCATAATATAACATTTGAGCTTACTTTTAAACATCGAAACACTATGTTCGAAAATATAGCGTTTAAATTAATTTTTAAAAATTAAGGTGATGGTGTGTAAAAAATTAATCTATAACTTTTAACGTTTCACGAAAAAATTATTCAAGTAACTAATAATTAATTTTATTGAACAGATCAACGATTCGATTTAATTTTGACGAACACAGAAATAAGTCTAAAATTGAAAAAATTAAAAACATCTGAATAAATTTAATTAATTTTGATTTATTTTCAAAATTTGTTATTTACTCTAGTTTATTGAAAACTGAAGAAACCCAATACTTACGTAAATGTTAGGGGTAAAGCAAGATAGTGGATGGAGGTAGTATTGAAAGCATTGAACACACAAAAAGTGAGGGACGCAAAAGCTATGTGCTAAAAAGATGAAAACTCTAAAAGCTAATTTCCAAAAAGGCAATTAATTTAATAAAAGAAAATTTTAATTTGTCATTTGCCAATAATGCGTATTTATTAAAATTATATATTATATGAATGCGAACGTGGCACGACTATACCTTCAATACCAAAAACCAACCATAACCATAACAGATGGATACAGCCCCAACCCATTAACCCCTTTCCATTTTTGTGGTGTAATTACGCCTAAATTCTCTCTTCTCTAACCTCCTTCCAACAGATAAACATTCTATTTCTGTAATTCTATTTCCATACTTATCATTCCATTTCTCATAAATCCCTATCTCTCCCTCCTTTCTTGGAAACGCACCTGGAATTATGGGCTTTAAAGCTCTTTTCAACCGCAAGAAATCCAAGAAATCAAGCGATTCTCCGGTCGATTCACCCGTCGGTTCTCCGCCGGATCCGTTGTCCAGATCGGGATCTCAATCTCTCCGATTAAAACATCAGACCGATGAGTTACAGCATGTTTTCAACAAATTCGATGCAAATGGTGATGGCAAGATCTCCTCCGCCGAGCTCGGCTCCATTTTGGTTAGCCTTGGCCATAAAGCCACAGACGAAGAGCTACGAAAGATGATAATGGAATTTGACGCCGATGGCGATGGATTCATCGATTTTCAAGAGTTCGTTGAGCTGAATACGCAAGGAGTGGATACAAATGAGGCTATGGAAAATTTAAGAGACGCGTTTTCTGTTTATGATATTGATGGAAATGGTTCGATTTCTGCTGAAGAATTGCATAGAGTGATGGACAGTTTGGGCGAGTCGTGTTCTATTGCAGAGTGCAGGAGGATGATAAGTGGTGTTGACAGTGATGGTGATGGTATGATTGATTTTGAAGAGTTTAAGGTCATGATGACAGTCGGTTCTAGATGGGACACCTCCACAGAAGATCTCAGATGAATCAATTGTTTGGTGGCGGTGGCGATGGCGGTTGCGGCGGTGCTTCTGTGTTGCGTCTCTTTTCCAAGATCTGATAGGTTCCCTTTTACCAGTTATTTTTCTGTCTTCTTTTTTTGCTTTGTTTTGATTAAGAACTTGTGCATATATATAATTGAATATTACTGTTGGGTTTCTAACATTATCAAATCCCAAATTTTTAATGAAATTTCTTCAGAATTTCATATTATTGTTATTATTATTTTCATATTTAAGATAAATATTTATTTTGCTCCTATAAATTTAATTTTATAGAATACAATGTAATTAAATCAAATTCTATTAATTCAACCCTAATCCCTACTCGGTGTGGTGTTTTGTTCTTGTTCTGTGAGGCATTCTGTGTTTTCTAATTTACTTCAATCAGAAGGATAACATAGAATAGGATTGATGATGCGTTCTATGAAGCATCCGACCGGCAATAACCTTTTGTTTAACATTTAGCTTTTTGGACAATATCAAGATACTATTTTTATTAATAGTATTAATTGTCGCATTTTAACTTTTGAATTAATTTTTAGAGTTTTGACCAAATTTTTAGAGTTTTGACCAAATTGACATTTTATTTTTATTAATTATAACTTTTATAATAGATTTCTAGCGAGTCAGGAAATTTTTTAGATTAGATCGTACAAATGTAGAAAACTTCTTATAAAAAGCTAAACACCAATTATTTTTTCTCTTCGATTTTAATTAATTAATTAAATAATTAATGTTTCTTTTTAAATAATTATTTTCACTGAATATTTTTAATTTAAATCTCCCTAACACTGGCCGCTGATACATTTGAATTTTCCTCCCTCAACGTTCAAAAGAAAACTAATTCGAAATAACTTGCCATAGCTGTGAAAAGTTAGTTGTTACATATAAAATATTTTATAAAACAACTGAGTTATAGAACACAAATAATTTGACCATGAAAGCAGAAGTCTGAAATAGAATGTCTTGTTGTTCAATAAATCCAGCATGGCTAATTGATCCTCCAATAAAAGTGGAGTTGATGGGAATGGAATGTATTAGGGGTTTCATATTTCCAATCACACGGGAAACACACGCATTCTACAACGTTGACTTGCTTATTTAAGCAAGTCTATGCCCCATGAGGATTTTATTGCTACCTGCTGCCTGCACTGCCTTCTCAAAGAAATGTGTGTCACATCTAGAATAATTATTATTAGAGGAGTCATAAAAATGAAAATTCGTCAATTTCAATAGGGTTACTATATTATCATGGGCTTAAACTATAAAAATATCCGCAAATTATGTGAATTGTTGTAAAATTACTCTAAAAATGACTTTCAAATTCTGAGCACTTTTAAATCTTGAACACTTTTATCTAGAAATTTAAATATATCGACGGTCTAATTTAAAAATTAAACCATAAAAAAATTAAATTGATATTTAATGTGGATCTACAACTTTATCCTAGAAACTTAACCCAAATAAGCCAAAACTCATTGTATTCCACGAGACAGTCTCTTTTAAGCATTTTATCAAACATCTTCTACAAAACAGCAATTCATCCATCTCTTGCAAAACCAGCCAAAATAACTTTCCAAGTAACAACATTATAATTATTTGGACTCTCATTAAAAACCCTTTTTGAACTCTCAATACAATAACAAGCAGAATATAAATGAATCACCGAGGTGGTGGCTTAGTGGTTAAGGTCTTGATCATTCTTCATGAGTGCTTTCCGTTATGCATTATGTTTAAATATTGATTATATTGCCAAGGAGTTAGGTCCACTTAAAGTGGCATTTCTCAGACTAGATTCGTGCATTCATGTGCTCCGGACCGAAACACCATGATTCTACAAAAAAATAATAAAAAATGAAATTATAATTATAAAAAATGAAATTATAATTATTGGGTTGTACACAACTTCTCAATATAGATGAGTAAAAGATAATGATTTTGGATATATTTGTAGTTTAAGCCTAATAATCCTTCATAGGTATTTGAGTAAATGACAAATTGTTTCTTTCACGTCTTATATTAATTTGTTTGCCAGGAAAAAAAAAAATAAATAATGTACTGGTCTTTCATTCATGATCACCACAACGTGGACGGAGTATTTGAAATCTTCCGTGAATTTTACGCTATGTATACAAATTTAATTGTCTCCGTTGTAAAATATCTGTCACGTTTGAAAAAATAATTTATTTTAAAATATATATTATATTTATAATTTTAATAAATAATAAAATTTTTTTCCATAGTTATCATTTATCATCGATAACCAATAATTATTTTTTTAATTTTATGATTTTATTAAAGGATTAGCATTAATTTAAGAATAATATAATCAATTTATTATAATTTAGATAAATTTAATAATTTTCTAAAGAAACGTGAAATTTTAAATGTGATACGTACTATAGAACAAAAGTAATATGAATTATGAAAATCAATATGTTTTTACAATATTAAAAAACACGTTTTCACAAAAATTATTACAATTTTATATGAAGGTGTCATATTCTTAACTTGTGCATCATTTATTTATTAATTAATCAAAATGAAAAATTGCAAAGTATATAAATTAAAATCTTTTCTACATAATTAAAAAATTCGTTTCTTATCTTGAAAACCAAATTATATTAAGATATTTCATTAAATCAATACGTAATATATAAATTAAATCTTTTTACAAAGTATATAAATGATTATTAAGTTATTTAAATTTTAATGTAATCCATGTCTCTTTATATTTATTATTTATTTTTTATAAAAATTCAAGTTGCCAACTTGTCTTTAATTTTTTTCATTTTATAAACACTTTAATTTATAAAAAAAATCCATTCATCAAAAGCATTAACTTGTCAAATTAAACTAACTAAAGAAAATTATTATTCTAATGTCACACTACCCATGTAAAAATCAATACAATTTTATATATAAAAATCAAACACTGGAAAATAATTGTAGGAATATGAAAAAATATATAATATGACTAAAATTTCTAAATTTGAGATTTGTGATGCTAAAAAATCTTTAGGGAAATTATAATGATAAATTTATGCGGTTGGCCTTTTTTTTTTTTTCTCAATAAACGGCACGTCGTGTCTGGTCCTTTCCTCTACCTATATGCACGAGACTGTACCACAAACTTCCGAGCACAAGCGAGCCTTTACTGTAACTGCAACCATGGCCGCCTCGAAAATGGTAATAGCCTCTCTAACCCACTGCCGTCCTCTAACATGCGCCGCTGCGGTTACTGCTTCTTATCCTGCGCGCTTAGTCCCTCATCCACCAGACCTCATTAAATGGGTCCGGCGTGAAGGTGGATTCGTGCACCAGGCGGTGAAGATATCACAAGATGGAACTAACAGTTTTGGTTTGATTGCATCTCAAGCAATACCAAAGGGGTCTGAACTTATTGTATTGCCTGATCATATACCATTGAAATTTGGGCCTCTTGAATTCGAGGTTGCAGATGGGGCTACTTCTGTGCTGGTTAATTTGGCTCAAAAAGTCCCTGGTATGCATTTCAGTTTTTTTAGCAATGTGGGCTCTGTTTTAATGGGGTTTTGGTTAATTCATATGTCTTCTTCTTCTTCTTCTTCTTCTTCTGTGTAATTGCGAATTCAAATTGGTCCTTCGGGAGTTTTATGTTAATTGTTCGCGTGAATTTGCATTAAGCAGGTCTTCTAATCCACCTTGCTTAATTGTAATATCTACAGGTGTTTATCAATTCATTTCATTTTTCACTTTTCTCAAGTTCGGTGAATACTGAATTTTGTTTTAGATATTTATCAAAGTAAAGTACACTTGCTGAAATGATAGTCCCCAGCTATTACCATTGCAAATGTGGATAAAATTATTCATTTGGCTTATGCTTTGTAGCTTAGTTTGAGTTGTTATATTGTCTAGTGGTATTAAAATGCTCAAGTTGCTCCTCTGATGTTAAATAGCTTGATTTTATCATAAGCTGCTTCCTTGGTGCATTGGTGAAAGACTGAGCAGCAGTTGATTGACTGAGGACATGTCTCTGTGAGTTCTGAGTCAATTCCTTGATCTTAACAAAATGATTAAGGGTTATAAACTAGCATTTATGGATTTAATGATGTACACTGAATTAGAATTACCATACCATCTTGGTGCCAATAATTATGTTTAATATGAGGATGATTCATGAAACAAATGTTTTTTGATATGGCTGAGGAGATGAACTGAGTATTTTTTCATGGTGTTATATGAAAATTCAAATTCTTTACTGATGACAAAGAAAGTGCAAGTAAATAGTTACTCACATAGGAGATTTCTTGCAGCAATTTTAATTGGCTCAGCTCTTTAGAATCTCATATAATATGTGAAGCTATAATATTTACGCTCTAGTCTCTCTGTTGGGTTAATTCATGTGACTCGAGATGCTCGTATGGTTTGTTTAATACCATTTGGCACTATATGGCCATTAACTATAGTTTGGAGTTCACCTCTGTAAGATTATTCATATGCCATATACATCAACTGATTTGAAAGTTCAAACTAGTTCTAAAGAATATTATAAATGAAATTCATATCCTTGGAGTTTTTGTAGAATTAAGATAAAAAGATCCTTTGCCAAGAGATCTTGTTTACACCCATACTACCCATTTTGTTTCTGATCTATTTCATAAAGTTGGTGTACTTCCATCTCAATCTTTTTCTCGTGCATGTGATGGCATGTTCAACTTGGATACGGTTAAATCATCAGTGATAGGCATGTGAACAATCTTGTTTGCTTTGTTATCTTTCTTTTTCCTTGGGACTTGTTTTGGTACGCCAAATAAATTGGTTTATACTTACAGCAGTCTTTCCAATGGAAAGTGTTATATCCGTCATATGAATTATGATGGAATGAAATCCTACTCCTGTATAATATCAGCATCATGTAGGTTTTCTTTGCTCAATATAGGTTGGTAACTTCATGTGTTGCAAATTAGGCTGTTTACACTTCTGAATATGAGTAAATTGGACATGTGGGAGAATTTGGCAGAGGAACTCTGGGCAATGAGATTGGGTCTCAAGCTTCTGCAAGAAAGAGCAAAGATTGGTTCGTTTTGGTGGCCATACATCACCAATCTTCCTGAAACGTACAGCGTACCAATCTTTTTTCCTGGAGAGGATATAAAGAACTTGCAGTATGCTCCTCTTCTTCACCAGGTATTTCAATTTTTTTTCTTTAATAAGCATGGAGAACTGGATTTTATATTGGTGGGTTAAGAATAAAAAATATTCTTATCATAACCGAAAACAAAGACAAGCAATCATAAAGACTTTAATAAAAAAATAGCATCCTCTGATCAGATTGTTTAACACCAGAATCTCAATTATCAAGGCTCCTATAACATAATGAGGATTTTCATGAGACTATGTTTTACTTCTATCTAAGCAGCCTCTTAATTTATATAGTTCACACAGTTGCTAACTTCTGCTGCTCCCTCTTTAACTTTCTTTTTTCACTTATTATAAGTCATGGAAATAACCTATTCACAAAAAATGTAAGGGGCAGGCTGTTCTCGATAGACAACTCTCCCTAACCCTCCTAAGTGGGTAGCTAACAGGAAAGAGTAATTTTAGCCTCTTGTCTGGGTGGACCAAAAAGCAGAAGTCCTAAGTTCTTTGACAGGGTCTGGAATGTCAATTCCAGTATCCTTAGCCCTTAGGTCCTATGGTATTTGCTATCCCATTAGCCAGCTGATACTACTCTGGACATTATAAGCAATACCATCTACCTTGGAGATGGGAAATAAACCCCTTTGTTGGAATGCATTCCTCCCATCAAAAACCTCCCGTTATGTTGAATATATTTATTTGTGGGCCCCATTTTTGAACTATAAATAACCATGGGAGAAAAACTGCCCTCCAAAGCCATCTCGTGACTTTCTTTTAATTCCTCCCCTTTCACCTGTTACCTGAATACGTGGTCTCCTAAACTCTGACGACTCCTCTGGATACATTCCAAAGTTCATCTGCAATTCATCAATCTGTAATATATCAGTTAACCAACTTGATAGCCAATATATTTTTGTGAACCAAATTTCCTAGTGGTCAAGGATTTCTGAGAGAAACTAGAAAACCCTGCAAGCCATATGTATACACATCGAGCACAGTGCCATTAATAAAGTCTTATGAAAAGTAGTGATGTAGCATTACCAATCCAAGAAAGAAAGATTACGTGTATTCTGTTGGGAATTCACCTCAAAATACTGCAGGTTGTGTTGCATTGCATTGTTAATTCTCATGTGCAAGCTAGTTGGAGCAGTTACATCACTTCATTTGGCAAAAGCCACTCGATTTTTCTTGTTAGCTCTGGGTGTAACCACAGTGTCTTCTTGTACCAGGTAAACAAAAGATGCCGGTTTCTTCTTGATTTTGAGAAAGAAGTCGGGCTTACTCTTGAAAATCTGAAACCAAATGATCACCCTTATGGTGGCCAACATGTGGATGCATCCTCACTTGGATGGGCAATGTCTGCAGTCTCATCTAGGGCATTCCGTTTGTTTGGAAAAAAGCTTCCAGATGGAACCCATATTGATGTTCCCATGATGCTTCCTCTCATTGACATGTGCAACCATAGTTTCAATCCAAATGCAAAAATTTTGCAAGAACAAGATCCAGGGAATGCTAATATGCTTATAAAGGCAGGGTTTTCTTTTTCTTCTATTCTTTGATAGATTGTATTCTCTGTTGAAGAAAAGAGACATCTCATATGCTTTCCATCAAACAGGTGGTGACGGAAGAACCAATTAAAGAAGAAGATCCTTTACTACTTAATTATGGATGTTTAAACAATGATCTTTTGTTATTGGATTATGGATTTGTAGTACCTTCAAATCCTTATGACTGCATTGAGCTCAAATATGATGGTGCTCTTCTAGATGCTGCAAGTTTGGCTGCTGGAGTAGCTTCACCTAACTTCTCTTCGCCAGCTCCATGGCAACAACAAATCCTATCACAGCTAAACTTAGAGGGAGAAAATTCTACCCTTAAGGTATATGTTACTCTGCTAATAATCTATGCAGATTACTTTTTCAGTTTTTCACTATTCATTGTATAAATATAAGGTGACAAATCCTTCTTTATCTTTATATATAAGTTGAAGCAAGGTCTAATTATTATTCCTCAGCTTTCTCAAATTCAGAATACACACACACACACACACACACTTCTTTCTATTTACTTTCTATACCGAGCAGCTCAATCCTATAATAAGCAATCTTTAAGCTGTTGTCCCAAAGTATCCTCCAACCCTGTGTTTAAGGTTGGATGAAAGATTAATCTCTTTAGGCCTTGGAAGCGATTAGATTTCTTTAAACATGGTTTTGAGGCAGGATTTTTTATACTATTGAGTGAATAATTCTCTTTATGTTGTTTCAAAGTCGAGTTTTTTGATAGCAATTAATCCTTCTTGGCCTTTGCCTCATTAGATTTTCAAAATGGAAATTGAAATGATCAGTTGCTCGAACTATAATTCATGTCTAGGATCACCTTTGAGCAGTAAGCTGGTAGAGTTAATATCCATCAGTGACACTGATACTGATAATACTATCCGAAATATCTTTAATGTTCATATTTTGTCTTTTTTATCTTGTTGTAACAGGTAACAATAGGAGGTCCAGAGCTGATAGAGGGACGCCTATTGGCAGCTCTAAGAGTACTGCTCACAATTGACAAGGAAGCAGTGCAAAAGTATGATTTGGACACACTAAAATCCTTATCGGCGAATGCTCCTCTAGGAATTGCAAATGAAATTGCTGCATTTCGTACCATTATTGCACTTTGTGTGATTGCATTGGAACACTTCCCTACCAAAATAATGGATGATGAGTCTCTATTGAAACAGGGTGTTTCAGCTTCAACTGAATTGGCCGTCCAATTCAGAATCCAGAAGAAATCTGTAATTATAGATGCAATGAAAGATCTCACCAGGAGGATGAAGTCACTGCTTTCGAAGAACACGACCACAGCTCAGGCACAAGGTTGAGTTTTGATGGTGGGGATGTCCTTTACACTATGATTTGTTTCACTCTTGTTGGTTTTATGGTTCCAATATCATCATGTATTTTGCCATTGCTACCCTTCACTTAGAAAATTTTGATTGGTCAGATACTTCTAGTTCTAGCCAAAATTGATATGAGAATTTCATAATAGTGATCTTGTTGAAACACAAATGAAGGCATCAATCTGCATGCCGTTCTGCTGATATATTCTGCAGGTTTTTTTTTTTTTTTTGTTAAAGCATTATATTTATTTATTTGTTAGTGTTAGTTAAATCTGTTGTAACTTCCAATAGGATTCAGGTGGAGAGAAACACCAAGTGCAAAGTAGTTACGATGATGAAGGACAAAAGAAAAGGGTAATTGTTATATGATCCTAGATTTTGCTTAAAATCCACTGGTAAGACCTAATTGTAAAATATCAGAAGTACCCCCTAAAATTAACGTGTAGTCTGTATAGTTTGGTGAAATATACTAGTAAGGATCTTAATTTTCATAATTTGCACCATTTGCAATTATCTTTGACACTGTTTTTGATATTTGACAACCACTTAACCATCTGAATCTTATGGCGTAACCTCAGTCTGTAAGATTTAAATAGTGTAAGTTTAAAAGTTGTCCTTATACTCTTTGATAAAAATCTAGAGACCAAATGATAATTACTTCAAAGCAAAAACATGGTGAAGAAAAGGTAATGTTAGGGGAAAGTTGGTGAGATATTTGTGTTTAAGCTGCTGCTAATATCAAATCATGTGATTTCAGTTCCTTCAAAAATTGAAAATACATTGCTTCCGTTGCCAAATCAATATTTACGCATGCCCATATCTGCTGACTACTGATATTTTGCCACAACTACATTGCTTCTTTATACAAAATTCGAACTGAAGTACTGATCTAACACCTTTTGAAATTGCTACCTGCCTCTTGATTGGCAGGTGTTAGAGATACAAATCTTGATTCCCTCTCTCTGTCTTAAAGGGCAGAAACTTCTATAATCCTTTCTTTTCTTTTTTTTTTTTTTTTGTTAATCCATATCAATATAGAATTCTAATGATAACAAGAATTGGCAATTACGATTAAAAGAAAGTTTTCTTTGTTTATCCTTAAAGGTGTCCTCGATAAACCTGTGATTTTTCTGGTGCTAAAAAGTAAATAGATAAATAAATATTTTATGATTCCTTGTATGAGCAAGAAACAGATGTTTTGCCTGGTCTGTTGTTCTGAATATGTTCTTTAATATAGAGATCGGAGATTAACCCAAAACAAAAGAGAAACATAAAAAATAAAATCTTTCATCATATTCTCAACTTTCTACTCTTTCCTTCATTAAAGATATGTACAACTGCACCAAAACCTCAAAAACAGAGCAAGTAGGAAAGCAGGGGACAAGGAGGCAAAAAACATAGCAACTAAAAAAACCAAGACTAAAGAAAAAAAAAAATCTAAAACCTGAAAAATAAAAAGAAGAAATCCCCCCATAATATTAGATATTCCATCGATAACTATAGAACTACCATTAATTGCCTACAGAGATGGGTCTCTCAGCTAAGCCCAGAGGAGAACGAGATCTTTCTCTGCTTAGCTTGCAAATAACACGTCTCATCTCTGTTTGCTTCAACGATGGATGCTTTATCTTTTCGAATTCATTCTTGATTTTAATTACTTGATTATGAATTGGAACACCCACATATTCACTGCTCTGTTTCTCGTTCTTGATTTGCTCTTTCTCCATTTCTTGAAAACTAAAAAGAAATCACACTTCAGGCTCTGCGCAACTGCTTTTGCTTGAAGATTGACGGAGAGAGGCTTTAAGGAAATGAAAAAACATCAAACATATATATATATACGGGACACGTTTTGGTTATGAACGAAGAAGGTAGCGGTAGACAGACCTAGGCAAGGGAAAAGGCATTTAAATTGCTACCATTTGTATCCATCGTTTGAACCGTGCAAGTAAGCAAATTATATAATAAGATTTTATACCGGAATTGTCTTTTTCTTTCTACTTTTTAGGTTCGCTTAATATATTTTTAATATTTTTTCTTTTTTCTACATTTGGAGTCAAAGAAAAGAATGGGTGGCTGGTTGGCTGCCCAACTGCTTTCTTTCTGTACACATTACCCTTAACACATACACAAATTTTACACATTCCTTAATTTGACTGGTCTCTTATTGGATCTATCAAAGTCTTAGGAATTTGCAAATAAGGCCCTTTGGACTTCACTTATTTTGTAATAAGGAAATATTATTATTATTATTTCTTGTAAATGAAATTAAAATTTTTCATTTATAGTAGGAAATATTTTTCATTTAATTGACAAATATTTTTCCAAAACAGAATAACAGTTAAATTAGCCATTTGGTAGGAAATACATTGCATTGAATGGTTATTTCAATAATACAATCTATTTAGACAATAAACATGGCTAATCCACCCTTTATGGTGTTTATATATCCTTCCTTTTACGTGCTGTTCATTTTTTTTTTTTTTAAATATTTAGTGACGATCTGTCCTAAATATAATGCATTTGTCAAAGCAAAATCTTTCTAGGACGGTATATAACAAAAGAAAAAGGAATTAAGTGTGTGTGTGTGTGTTAAACATGATTCATTCCAGGAGCAAATGCTTAACTTCACATTTCCTTCATCTCATCTACATCACTGCTACTGCTAAAATTTCCCATATATAAGAAAAAATAGAAAAACCCCGGAAATGATTACCGTATTAATCAGTGTCGCTTTGATTCGAACCACCGAGTGAGTGTTAACGTCTTAATTTAAAATATCTCAGAAAGTGCACCGTTTTTAACTTATATAAGAATCAAGTGATCTCATCCAATTTCTTCCCAAAAAATGAAACTTGATTAGATATGGGTGTGGATGCACTCTCTACAAACTTTTCACTTCCACCGTTGATAATCTAAGAAAGGGTCAAAATCTTCGAAAAGATGAACTTGATTTCTTTTAAATTCAGTCTAATCAGTAACGGGAACCGTCAAAGGTTGTACTTATCTCTACAAAAATTGACGACTAGCGCCGTTTAGAATAAATAACTTGCTACGTTTACATTAGCCACGTGGTTTCATTTGATTCGATTCAGTTGGATTAAGCAAAGTTAAACTGATTGACGTGTTCGTTGTGGCGTATTTAGTAGGTTATACGGTTAGGGCTGCTTTCTGGTGCTGGTCGGTTTCGCCAGCAATCTTATTCTTTTGCGTTACGTCTTGCCACGTGGTACTCTTGCATTTGCTTCTCCATCCCATTTGACTTATTTAATTGAAACTTTTTTTTATTCCAAATTCTACTCCATCTTTTCTCAAATGCTCATCGCATCCATGAATTTCATAAAAGTGAATTATCTTTTTTCATTTTTACCCTTTGACATGAATAAATGATTTTTGCTAAATGATAGGATTGCGAGTGTTTTACCATAGGAATGTGATAATTATTTTGAGGATTAAATAGTATTTTTGCCCATAAATTTATAAGAGTGGCAGCCTTATTTTCTTTTTCCCCTTTATGGCCCATTTAAAATTTTAAATATCTATATTTATTGATTGATTTTTAAGGGAAAAATATGCACTCTCTGTCTCCAAAGAGTTGAATAAATTTTCAAATTTCCAAAAATAGCCTCTAAGAATCTGGGATTTGACTTGTATTACATTTGAATTAAATAATTTTCCAATAATTCTATATTTTAATTAACCATTCGACCAAATTCTTAAAATGTTCAATTTAAATTCAACAAGTGGTAAATATGACTATGAATGATGTAGAAAGAAACACACGATGAGATGTTGATTCTTGATTATACGTCCAAGAAATCATTCAACCGTGCCAAGAAAGTAATTCTTGATTAAAATAGGGTAGTCAAGGCCGGCCTTAAAGAAGAATGGAAGGTTTCTTAGCCCTCATAAAGGTGCAATGACACATACAAATATTCGAAAACCAATTTACCCATTTCTTCTTCAGCGTTGCTTTGCATTTTACTTCTTCTCATGCGTTCAGTAGAAGCCTTAAAATCCATTTCTTTACTATAATAGTAAGTAATTGTTTGCTCCCATTTTACTTCTAATGCGTGCTAATGAAGCTATTCTTTTCTTTTTTTAGTAACCCTGTCCATAATCCGTTTTTCTAGAACAAGAATGAGACATTTTAACTATTAATTGCATTATTTATTAACTAATTTTTTAAAAAAAGTATAATATAAAAATATGGCCTCCTTTAAATATATAGATTTCATTTCTATAAGAATGATTATTAATTTTTATTCAATAATTTGAAATATGTTGAGAAATAAATTTGAAAATGGAATATCATGTTCTGTTGTTAATTGCAAAACAGTTTAATGTAGCTTTCGAGTGCTCTGTGTATCTGGATAATTCGGAAAAAAAGGAAAGCATCAAACGAAAAGTAAAAATAAAATGAGGCCACCATTTGCCCAAGTGTCTGTCTTCTCATGGATTTTTCAGAATACAGAGTAATGAGATAAGCCCAAATATTAATAGCAACTGGGCCATATCATAGATCACAAATCTTACCAGTCTCTTCTGATTTTTGTATTTTGAGATTCTTTTGAAAGAATAAATTGTTTATTTTCAAACTTTTATGATTTGGCCTAATGATTAAATTTACCTTTTGAATTATATCAAATGATTAAGACTAATTTTGTCCGCTATGTATGTATCCAGATTAATTGATAAATAAATTTCGAACACTGAATGGTTAAAATAAAAAAGAAAAAGATCTCAAGGGGAATTTTCCGCTGGCTTAGTCTGGTCTTATTGATGGGATGTCCACGCCATCTCTAGTTGAAGCCCAAGCTCTCCGTGAGACATTATATTGGTTAGAACACAATCAGTCTACTGCTCGCACCATAGTTATTGATTCAAAAATTGAGTTCCGCTCGCATCAGTCGACTTGATTTAAGTGTTCGATGGGTTTTTAGGCAAGCTCATTCTCTTGCAAGAGCTTCATATTTTAGTCCTAGCCTCGAAGTTTATTTATATTTTGGGTTTGCACACATGACTCTATACTTGCCTGGAGCAAGGTTCCGAAGTCTTTTAGTCCTACACTCTAATGCTCCTACGGTGAATTAATTTAGAGCACGTAAACCATTTTTTTGGCTGTTGTTAGGTTAAATTAATTAGCAAAGCTTTTAATATATTAAAACAAGGTGGGTAAAAGAAGCAGCTACGTGCTTTGAAAACAACTATAGAGGATAAAAATTATTGATGTTTAGGTTTGTCATTTAGAGGCGTACATGCATCACAATTTGTCAACTGACTGAAGCTTCTTTCTTTGGTTCTTTTTCCTTTTCCTTATTTGGAATGTTCTGCGATACGCATAAGCTGAAGGAGGAGAAAGAGAAGCTGAAACTGGGGCGAATACAGAGAGCAAGAATGGCAGTATAGCCCATTGGAAATGGCAGCGCTAAGCCAATTAATATTGTAAAATCAAAAGGAACATTCAAATATAGTTAGTTGTTTGATCCAAAGAGTGGTTATCATCTACATATTCATTTCCATAAAATGATGAAAAAATGAGTCATCAGCTATCCATTATCTTCCCTATGACGTATTTGGTGACTCACTGACTCGGATTTGAATCATTTTACTAGCTTCTTTTTATTTGGTATTACTGTGTACTATAATATACTATTCCTCATAATTCTAAAGTAGTATGCAAAGGGTAAAACGATAAAAAGTTATCCAGATTGATTGTCAGGTCCTATACGGATTTCAGTGCTTTGATTTATACGAGTGTGTTATGATATCGGGAGAAGAATGCCTGCCTTTTGAATTGGAGAATCGAGTCCTGTCACCCATGATGGATTGACTTCCTGCTAATTTTCTTTTTCTTTAGCTCTGAGGAAATACTGCAACAAGCTGTTTCATTGCAAGCAGCAGAAAACAGTTGTTCACGCTCTAATATCAATTCATATCCAGTTAATATCGAATTCAAGATAAGTATCATATTCTAAGGATCATCATAGTTAGATATATTAATTTTCAAACATGCCAAAAGAGTGAAAAAAGTAAACCTAGAGGAGGAGTAATATGTGACTCTACACTAAAAATTTTCAAATAGCTAATCATAGAAGAGGATGGACAAGGACTAGCAAAATATTTTTCATTGCTTTTCCAATGAAGTTGAGGCACGCAACTACCAATCAATATTCCAGCAACAGGCCAAAAGCTCCATAAAGAAATTCAATTTCCAAGCTTTAATTTGGATTTATGACTTTTTGGATTCAATAGTTATCTTGTTATCTTGGAATTGGATATGTATTGCTTCTAAAAGGATCGAATCTGGAAAACTTGGGCTATGCAGAAATTCTTGTACGCATGTATACATGACACTTTTTGACAATAATAAACATAAAATATGCAAATTGAAAGTGTCTTTTGGAATTGCATAAGAAAATTCGTTTATCAAGAAATTAAGACGTTGTAATCTTTTTGTTTCAGACACCAAACATGTAGGGCTTATTTTTGTCTACGCTTAACACTTGTGTTATTCGTATGTTCTATAATAATAATAATTATTATTATTATTGGTGCAATACCATTTTCTTTTATTTTATAAAATGAGTTATGAAAGTATTTGAAATGTGCCATATGTATAAAAAATGTGTTAGATATCTTTTTTTTTTCTTTTTGGTTGACACCATTAAAATATTCAATACATCGCAGGCAATTGTCTAATAATTCTAGGTTTTTAATAAATATTAGTATTACAGTTCACGCCATATACAGAGTAATATTAAAATATGAAATAATTTTTTATAAATTCAACATAAACACAATATGAAAATTAGACGGTTGACACGAATACGATATATTTAATCCATTTAATATCATAAACAGGTTAAATAGGTTGTGTTAATTCATATACAACTCGTTTATCCGCTTAATGTCATAAATATGTTAAGTGGACGTGTTGATCTATATACAATCCACTTAACCTGTTTACAGTATTTTTAACTTTTAATCTATTTAACTCTAATCATATTTAAAAATAAATTTTTACGTGTAAAATGCATAAATTCTTCAAAATTCATAAATAAAAAGTAATACAACTATAAAATTTAAATAGATTTTAGTTGGAGTATTTATGTTTAATATTAAAATTATCTTTTTACTCTTAAATAAATAAATTACTCCTCTAATCCGGGTGTCAACCCGTGACATAGTATGTTTAATTATTAAAATAAAAAATTAAATTTCTTTTATTTTTGGGTTATAGGTATTTAATTTAATTTTAATTTAAATTAATTATATTTACATAAGAAATTATGTATTTTTTATTTTTTATTTATTATAAATGATTATTATATATCCAGTACGTTTTGTATATCATATCTTGTGTTCGTATAATCTAACTTCTTATATATAAAATTACCCCATATCCATGATAATTGTTGAAATTAAAAATAAGTACTTTTCCTTTTATGGCTTCAGTTATTTGTATTTTAATTAAATTTTAATTTAATTTAATGTATTATCTTGTCGGGACATGACTCATAGATATTATCATGATAAAAATATTATTTAAAAATATAAAACAACTTATTTTTTAACAATTGATGTTATTACACCCTATTTTCTTACAACCTTGCTAAATAATTAACTTTTTTATACTGCAAACTGCTCTACTTATATATATACACTAGTGTTTTAGAACGTGCGTTGTACATAGATACCCATTATTTGTACTTGTTATATAATTTTTTTTTGTTTATTTTAAAGGTTTATTATATGTATCAATTATATTGAAATTGACATTTTGTCTATAAAATAAATTAAAAGACATTATAAAATTATTCATAGACATTATATATCTAATTAAAAATATTACAACAATCAATCACTAATATTGTATAAAATATTTGAAATAAATATCATTTTTACTTGTTAACAGTTTGAATATTTTCAATATCACCACAAATGTAACATCGCAGCGATAACTAAAAAAGATATTTAATCATATACTGGAAAAATAATAATACGAAAAATATAATAATAAGAATTACTAAATTCAATTTCATAGGAAGTTCTAATTTTTCCAACTTTTGTTAGAAGCAATGTTGAAATTATTTAATTGAAGGATTAGGTATTATGTGATTGAATTATGTATTGTGTGATTTTTGTCCATGACCGTTGGTATAATTATTTTATTTATGATTTATTATATCATAATGCAGAGCATCAAGAAGTTCGAGTATTTCCTAGAGCTTGAATCAATAGATAAGAGGACTCAGGTCCATCTTGACCTCATAAGGCGGAAAGAGAAATATATTGCGTGTACTTTATAATTTATAACTTTAAAAAGAAATAAAGAGATATAAGGATACTAAATTATAATAAATATAAATAACAACTATTCTTTTAATTTATAAATAGAGAGAGTTAATACTTACCACAAGAACAAAACATTATCGCAAGTTTAATAATTTCAATTCAAAATAGTAAAAGCAATAAATTATTGCTAGTGAAAAATAATCAAAACTAAACATCTATATATAGTAGTATGATAGAGCAAATTTCTAATTAGAATTGTATTAAAGAATAAATTCTTAATTAGAATAAGATTATATTAAAATTATAATAATAATTAGAATAGAAAAATAAACACAATGTAATCTCAACTTAGCTATTAAAGCTAAATTGTCTTTAATAATATTTTTTATCAATTAAAATACATAGAGACATTTTGGGGACCAAATGCTCCCTCCATTTGTAATTATATATATATGGTTGACACTACATATTCCAAATAAAAGGAGCGTCGGTGTATGATGAGAAATTAAATCTAAAATACTAATTTTCGAAATCAAAATCTGTGAGATTAAATAGATTTTGCAGTCGTGGAATAGCTTCTCTGATTTATGGATCTTACCATTCGGTTGATAAAAACAAATAATATAATTTATTGTGGTGGGATCGTATAATCATAAGACAAATATAATTAATTTATTTTATATATAATAGAGGTCAATGAAGAATAATTAGTTCAAAAAAAAAACATGTAACATGTCACATGTTTTTTTTATAAAATTCATTTTTTTTTTCTCAATGAATCCAATAATTCAGTCCTATAATTAAATTATTCTCATTTAAAAATACTTTTCAAATGAACCCTTCTAATAGAAAATAAGCATTCAACAAAACTGGATCAAGAAATTAGATACTCTGCCCAAACTAATCCAAGCACCCTAATCTCCAACACAAATAACATTTCTTTATAAATCCCAAAATAATTAATTTTTCTTTGAGGAAAATTATTTTATTGATCACATTAATTAATTAAATCAAATTAATAAAACTATTAAATAAAAAAAAAATTGCTGTATCGCCTTCAAAGGAAGACTAGCAAGTCTTGTAGTTTGAATCGGTCGGACTCGGACTTACATGGAGTGGAAAAAACGTGCATGCGCCGCCCACTACACGAGAATTTATTCTCTCTTGTTCTGTCTCCTAATTGTTTTATATTCAAACATTAATATATATTTTATATATATATAAAAAAAAAAGACTTATAAAAGTTACTCTGTGGACGAATTGATCTTTAACTTTTCTTGGGTACCCTTCGAAGGTTGTTTTCTCTTTTTTTATTATTTATCATTATTTTTTTAAAGTATGGCTAATCATTTATTATATAATTTATTTTGCTCTAATTTTATTTACTAGACTTTTTTTTTTTTCGAAATAGAATAATTATTTACTATCAACCTAATTCTAGAAATGTAATTTAATTTTATTATCATGATTCCGTTTTTTAATTATGTGGGATGACTATTAATTAAATTTTTTTTGTCGCTATTACAGATATATTATTTCAAGTAGAAGACTATAATATAATAATTAGCAGCTTAATTTATTTTAGTAGTAATCAGACAATTCCGGGACAGTTAATGAAATCATTTAATTTGTTTTGTTAGGCAAAGATTCAGAAAGGTGGATCAGATTAAGAACACAGTCATTTTTAAAATCAAGTTGATACCCTTCTATTTGGCTTTTGCTTTCTCATATATATATTTATATATATATATTTCTAACAGCAATAAACTTTTCATATTTACGACGACAAGCCGTTCGGTTGTTAGGACTTGCATAAATAAAACAAACGATGAAAGCACATGGCAGTGCCAAAGGCAACTAAATAGAGAAGCTACTAATTTAAGAAAATAAAAAATAGAAAAATCGAATGATCAGGAGCATAGAAGGATGATTATTTTATTTTAATTAAAGTCAATGAAGACATAATAAGAGTAATTAATAATTAATAAATATAAATATAAATATTAACAATAATTGAAGACAAAAAAAAGTTTATTTATTTTTTCTTTTCTGATAGATAGATGCCGTTTGGGTTTAAAGAGTTATGTTCAACTCCAAAAAGTGAGATGAGACGATATGATTAGAGGTATTGTTGGTACTTGAAAAACAAAATTTTCTTGTACAATTTTAACGACACATTCATGGCATTGACCTAAGCACATGCATTCTTTAAGGAAGTTCAACTGTCATTGATAACGGATTGAAGAGAAGAGAATAGAATAGAATGTCTTAGCCTTATCTATTGGACTAACGCCACTCCTTATATATCTATACCATTTGTTGTTTTTAAGGTTACCAAAAACGAACAAAAAAGAAGATGGAGAAATTGTTGTCAAAGGATTTTCTAAAACATATTCAGATCTCTTCATGTTTAAAACGAGTTCAGGTTAGTTCTAGTTGAAGTTCGAATGGGCATCGACGAGCTTTGATGGTTGAGCATTCTTTTGCTGTTGCAAGAAAACTTTACTGGGAATGGACCATTTGCAACGGACAAAAATCTATCATCATAATAAAAACACAGCAAGCAAAAAAATTTAGTCTACGTAAAGTTAATGCTATAATTATTAACAAACAAACGTATGATGATGCGTTAAAATCTAACTTATAGACAAATTGAATTTTATGCCTTTGAGGTTTTTAATATAGTTTGATTTTTCAATGTAATTGGTTGATTTCTTAATTCAAATTGACCGATATATATATATATGTGTGTAAGTGCATCCACCCGCACGCAGTGAATGTATCCATTCATTGCACCATAAGCAACGCGTTTAAACTGATGTACTCTCGCATTAAACATGTCTAAAACAAAAAAATCAAACATTATAATATTCACGGAAATTGATAATAGTAAGAAAAACACAAAAACTATATAAAATTGACTTTATATTAAAAAAAAACCCGGTTCTAATAAGTTATTATATTTAAATTATAAATTTTACTCTTTTTTTTAAATATACTGTTATATTATAATAAATGAAATTAAATTAGAGAGGCATGTGGCATGGGGGATGATTCCCATGTGCATATGTAAAAACAAATGTTTATACTATATAATGTCATAATGTAAATATTAATAAATGAACAAATAAATAGATATTGTTGTCAATCTTTCTTTCTAATTCTAACCAATAGAAAGGGTAGCAAAGACCATACTCTCACACGTGAGCATGTTCTCCAAAGTCAACTTTCTTCCATTTTTACCTCTCAAAATTATAATTCTAGATAATTGAGTGTCGACTGTCGACCCACCCGTATCCGTGTGGACTTTGGACCCATCCAACCAACAGAATTAACTCTACGAAACGACATACGAAACTGGCATATCGACAGCCCAAACGCGTCCGTTGGACATACAGTTAATAAACACTTAGCTTTTACATCTATATTTTATTATTAATTAATCATATTTTTGAAAGCTGAAGCATCCACGGTGTTAGTTAAAGTCTCTCTTAATATCTCTATATATATGGCTTTTAGTTTTGTTGGCAAGGCCAGCCAGCCACTCTTTTCCTCTCCACTTCTCTTAATCAATAACATCCATAATACTACTACTTCTTCTTTATATATATATATATTTCTTCTACTTCAATCAATCTCTTTCAAGTTTCACCATAATAATACTGCTTCTGTACTCTTGGCTTTTATTATCGTTTTATATAATTAACGATCAAAAGAAAGAAAGAAAGAAAGAAATGGCGGCTTGTTTGGTATCTCGGTCAGGAAGAGAGTTGCAGAGATATGATAACCAGGGCCGTCGCCAAGTTGTAGGGTAAATATTGATTGGGTTTTTCCATTTCTTGATCTGTTAGGTTTTCTTTCTTTGGTTTTTCATTTCCAAGATCAAGAAAGCGTCGTTTTAAGTGTGGCCCCCATAAGCTTTGATTCTTCCATGGAGTTTCTTTTTTTTTTTTTTTTTTTTTTTTTAAATTTAAGAATTGTATGAGTGGCCCCCCCCAGCAGACATCTTATGCTTTGTCTCTTTCTTTTAATTTCAGAATTTAAATAAAACAAAAATGTTACTATTTTTAACATATGAAATTTAATTAATTTGCAGATGCATTCCTTATAGATACAAGAACTGTAGTGATGGTTCAATTGGGGATGAGGTAGAAGTTCTTGTCATCACTTCACAGAAAGGTCAAGGAATGATGTTTCCCAAGGTATATATATACGAGTAATTCTAATTTCCTTTTTAAGTTAATTAACAGTAGTTTTCTTTGATTCTTTTATGATATTGCATCTTAATTAATCACGAGTTAAATCTATATTTAGGGTGGTTGGGAGCTTGATGAATCTGTAGAAGAAGCAGCTTCTAGAGAGTCTCTTGAAGAGGCTGGAGTTCTTGGTCATGTTGAGGTTAGTTTCAATGTCATACTTGTTTATGTTTCATTATTATTATAATTACAATTACTAGTCGTAGAAGTTTAATTAGTTAAGTAATTAATTAAAAAATATATATATATGATGATCATTGCAGGATGAACTAGGCAAATGGAACTTTTTAAGCAAAAGGCATGGCACATTTTATGAAGGGTATATGTTCCCTTTGTTAGTCACTGAGCAACTTGATTTCTGGCCTGAGAAAGATTTCCGGCAAAGAATTTGGGTACGTGTACTCTTAATTAAACTTTAATATTATTCTTCTTTGAGAAATTATAAAAACCTAATTAATTATTGTTTGAAACGTGTCCTAAATTTTGTACGTTTTTTGTACAGATGACTGTGGAGGAAGCAAGAGATGTTTGTAGGCATTGGTGGATGAAAGAAGCTTTAGACATATTAGTTGAGAGGCTAACATCTATTCAAATGCAACAACCAAAGGAAGACAATGTATTGTCATGCTCACTAAGCTAGCTAAGCTACGGGAATTATTTGTACATAACAACATGTTGCTTCTCTAAAGATCTAGTTAGGGCAAGCTGTATGGATCCGAGGCTGATAATTGTAGAACAACAGAGAATCAATTAATAATTTTTCTTTTGCTGCTAAATTATTATTATTTTTTCGGGTGTGAGATTAAGAATAATCTTATTTTGGAGTTCACGGCGCCTCCTTTCCTATCCAATCTCATTAAGTATTTTTCTACGGATTGAAACTCTGACTAATTTACAAATTATGGGTATGATTATTTTTTGCCTTTTCTGATTTGTGATTCTTGATCAAAGCTTTATCTTCTTGCTGCTGTATTAGTTTATCTGTTTATCAAAATAGTAACTTTACAGTTCTAAGACTGTCGTTTTCTACATTTATTAAATCCTAAAGAAACGACATAACAACTTAATTGTGAAAAGGAAATTTCTTCAGATACAAATTTGCAGAAGTGGATAGAATTCTAAATTGAATTGCCATCAACTAATCGATTTGCTTGAGGCATAGATTCTTCTAATTTCCACTTTTAGTGCTTTTCATATTACTCTAACCAAACCCTGAAAATATTTTACTATTTTTTTTAACTTATCTATGAGGAAAAAGAAATTCAATAAAAAAAAATGAATTTTTGATATATATAAACTGTCTCCAGCATAGAAGCAGATATAGCACAGTAGGTATATGTCAATCATATCCTTTTGTTTGCAACCACAACAGTATCTTGCAGTCGCACCAGACAATTTTATCCATTTGCAATCACATCCCGCAAACACTACATCTTATAGGTAGTTGTAACATCAATTTATTCTGTTAATTAATTAGTTAGAAATCATTTCCATTTGAAAAATTTCTCTTCATATCGTTTCTAAAATTATTGTGTCCCAGAAAGCTGAATTACTAGCCTTTCTTGAATTTCACACAATGCAATATATATATATATATATATATGTATACTTGATGCCTTGTCATTCTCCACTTAGAGAAAAGTTGCAATTTGCAGTACTGTAATTGATGTTATTGTGTGAATTATTATTAAAAATATTGGAAGTAACTTTTTGGAAAAAATAATAATTATAAACTTAGTAGTAAACATATACATTCTTGTTCTAATTTCTTTTGGTACCAATTCAAATTGGACCCGCCTTGTTTGCTATACCTGCTCTGCTTCCCCTTCTCCCACTTGTGTTATTTATAGCTTCAACAATTCTCATGAAGCTCATCAAAGTATATTTTTAATTCTATAAATTAGTTATATTTTTATATTTCTTGCACTTATAACAAATTTTTCTAGGTGGGAATACTCCAAAAATATTAATTACACTAAATTTATAGAAAGGAATGCGTCTTGAAAATCGTCTAGGAGACTAGTTATTGTGCGTGCGTGTAGCAATTCTTTTAATAGTAAGTTTGGAACCAGAAGCAAGAAGAAGTAAATGGAATAATGTATTTTGTCTATTGCGAGTGGATGACTTTGGTTGACCATAAACGGTGACTTTAGCTGACTAGCTTGTTTGGTGACGAAGATTTGTTCATTTAGGACCAATTAACGTGGATAGAACGCCAAGAAATGAATTTGGAGCTAGAAAAATATAAAAATGGCAGCTGCCAGCCTCTGCATATTGCTTTTGTTTTACCAGGTATAAGAAAGAAACCTGCGACGTGAAGAAACTAGGAACTCATGAGTTCAGACCACCCATAGATGTGGACTTGGATCAATAATGTACATGTTGCTAAACATTAATGCTTACAAATTAATTCCGACAAAAGAAGTGGGGTTTGAAGTACTATAATTTTTATAATTATTGGGTAAAATGATGAGCAAATAGTGAAAAATCAAATGAAATAGGTATTTGGGTTAAAAAAAACCGTTTCTAAACGTATATAGAAACGGAAAAATCCGTTTCTAAATTATGATTTTCTTGTGTTGGCTGTAGTTTATCAATATGGTTTTTACCAGTATGTAGATAACAAATGACAGGAAAATATTTTCCTATTATTTGGCTATCGGAGGAAAAAGAAATTTTCTTTCTTAAAGAGTGGATTAATTGCGATGCGATTGAAGGATTTTTTTTCTTAAGGAATTGATAGAAATTTTCTTTTTTCCTAAAATATGATAATTCAATATTTTTAAAAAATATACTTTCCGCAAAAATATGTTAAATAGAAATGGTGAATTTGAATAACAAGTAGATTTGGATGTAAGCCCAAATGAGACATCGTAAATGGTGGGCCTATTCCTAACAAGTCCCTAAATCCCTAGATATATAATTATAAATCCGACCGTTAAAACCTCGAGGAAGAGTTCCAAGTATCGGTTAACTACTGATTTTCCCGCCAGTTTCAAAAGCCACTATCAAATGCGTAAATCATTTCGATCTCATCTTGTATATCTGTGTTCCAGTCTCAAAAGTTGCTATGAAGATCCCAAATTTTTTATACCCATTTCACAACTACACACTTTCTCTGAAACCCTAGGTCCCAATTCAAAGCTAGATTTTGTTTTCAATGAAGTTGAGGCTCTCAATTCTTCGATCTCCACAAACCATTTAGCTCAACCATCATCAAAAGCCAATGAACTGTCTGTTCAAAGGGAATACATTAAAGAAAAGGAATCGATGGTTCAGATTTCACACCCTTGGGCTGAATGGGTAAATTTAATGAAATTGTTGATAAGGAGAGGCTACTTCGAAACCAATGGAAACCCATTTCTGAATGAAGAATTGGGTAACAAGGAAAAGAACTGGATTAGAACTGCGTGCCTCAATTTTGGACGAGATCAATTTGGGCTTATAAGGTAATTGGAGTTCGGTTTTTGTATTTGAATTTAGATAGTCTAGACGATATGATTTTGTTTTCTTTTTTTTTTTCGTTTTGTGGTTGAATTTGTCTTGCCTTTCCATATTTTATTTTAGTTTACATTGATTTTTGTTTTAATATTGATTTTCTGTACGCATAGTTTCGTAGTTATTATGTTTTCTAATTATGCACTCAACCTGTTTGATTTTGGGTTTGCAAGAGAAATAGTTCTATCTCTTGTTTGCAGAATCAGATATGTTTACTTAAATTTTACTAGTTTTAGCGATTTTCCATTTTAGATTTATATTTACACCAGCTTCCTTTGCTTACAGGTTCTTGTCAAGGAAAGATATCCATGTCATTGTTGGATGCGGCTGCCCAAGCACAGATAGGAAAGTAGTCAACTCGGGGAAGCGTCTAAGAGCACATGTAGGCATTGACGAAGGAAATGTATGTGCTGAGCTTTTTTTTTTTTTTTTTCCTCATTTACTCAACGTTGAGTTAAATTTGAAAGATTTCATTTTTTTTTTGTCAACATTGTTACAACCCACATCTAAACTAGTCGCATTCACAAATTTAGAGATTCACAACTTAAATTTAGATCATCCATCATATCTAACTTGAGTGAACATCATCTTAGGTTTGCAGCTCCTGCAAATTGAGGGGAGATTGCGAAAGAGCATTTGTGAAGGCACGAGAAGATGAAGGTGGAAGGACTATAGATGTGATGCGCATTGTATTGACATATGGACTTGATTCTATTTCTGTTGAAAACAAGGCAGTTCGAAACAAAATTGTTAAAGATTCAGTTAGAATGTTAATGAAAGAAATGGTAGAGTACAGCAGCCAGCCACTTGACACTGATCTTCAAGACGGCAAGATCTTGAAAAATGGTGCAACTCTGCAAAATAACTCAAATGTCCCAATGAAGCAAGGCGATTGGCTTTGCCCGAAGTAATTTGCTTGCTATTTACAGGGCCATCTATGTCATATTATTTGTTCAGAGGGAGCTGACCATCTTTTTTCTTTCTTTTTCTGCTGTTAGGTGCAACTTCCTTAATTTTGCCAGAAATATTAGGTGTTTGCGCTGTGATGATCTGTTCCAAGAAAGATTGAAACAACTACACGAGGATCAAAATCATCTTCCCTTGAAAAAAGGAGACTGGATTTGTGAAAAGTAATTAATGATTTTCCGATTTGTTGATGATATAAAATACTTGATGCTTGGTTTCTCACCAATACTCAAATTTTCACAGATGCAATTTCTTGAACTTTGCAAAGAACACAAGATGTTTGCAGTGTAAGGAGAAACCTCCAAAGCGGCAGCTAAATCCTGGGGAGTGGGAATGCGAATCGTAAGATACCTTATGCATTAGAAATATCTTGATATCAGTACTTGAGATAGTTTCATTCTGCAACTGAGTTTATATTTTACAGGTGCAATTACATCAATTTCAGAAGAAACATGGTGTGCTTGAAATGTGATCACAGACGGCCAAAGGCATTAAATGCTACATACAACACTTCTACTCGGCTTGAACATGATAATGTAGCCTATCCCAACCAAAGGAGATCAAGGTTTGTTCATGATGAAAATGAAGCCAATGGTGATAAATCCATGGGACCAGAAATAAGAAATCAAAGAAGACGTGTAGAGATGTGGAGATTTGTGGAGGAAGAAAGAGAAGATGATCAGAATGAGGACTCTAGATTTGTGGATTTCCCCATTGTGGGAGGTAAAAGCAGTCTGTCGCAAAATGCAGAAAAGAGAGAGAGATGGAAGGTAGAGATGTTAGAGAAGAATAAAACTAGTACAAGGACAAATGAAAGTGATGAAGAATTTAGGTTCACTGATACCCAGAGATGCAAGTACCTTGAAGCAACTGATGATGAAGACATGTCTGAATGGTTTGGGAACGCAAAAGGAATGGAATAACAAAGTTGTACACCGACAGCTGAGAAATTCCGGACCAGTGATCGGACAAAATTTTGTTTTGTAAGATGAGAAATTGTGATAGGAATTGACACCTACCCATGAATTACAGGTTCCATAAAAATGCTTTTCTGTGCATAAGATTGGATATAAAAATGTCAAAAATGAAAAATCGACGACATGTTTGATAGTCAGTTTCTTTGCATAAGAAAGGTAACAGCTCCAGTGAGAGATTCTTTGAAGTTCTCTTTACGACAAAGTTTACAGAAGAAGCATTCAAACAAGAATTTTGTACTTGCGAATTATCGTCTCGTTGATAATGTTTTATTACATAGTAATGTAGTTGAGATATTTTACTTTTTTGAGTCATGGCCGATAGTAATCTTACAAAGTCTTATAAATGCCCAATTCTTTCTTAAAAAAAAAGGAAAAACACCCAATCTTATAAATTTGTCATAATAAGAATGCCACAAACATACTCAATAATTGTATATATTTATTTATAATATGTAACTTTTTTATAAAGAATCAGGGAATAAAATAATTGGTTAATATTTGGATTTATGTACTTTGCTGTTTTCAAAACTATTTACATATCTCATCTGACAAAACTACTTACAAATTTAATGTAATCTTAAAATTATTATCGAAGTAATGTGAGGACCAGACACCAAACTGCAAATGGCAGTAACAATTTCTGAAGCTAATTAGGAAAAAAAAATAAAGATTCATTAATGATGGTTCAGTGAATTTGAACAAATAAAAAGAAAAAAAAATATTGGCATAAAATACAGCCAAGATAATGGTATTAACAATGTTATTTTTTTATTTTATATATATATAAACTGCCACAGCTATCTACGGCGTACTGCTACATAATAAAAAAAAGAATAGTTACTATTTCATCCCTAAATTTTGAATAAATTAATAATTTTATTCATATATTTTGATAAAACTATTCGAACATATCTAAAATTTACCTCCCGTATAATTTTTCTGTCCTGATTTTCCATTAATTTTGTATAAAAAAGACAAAAAAAACATACTATGGGACCTATTAATGACAAAAGTCTATATCACAAAACCCCAAGCTCGTTTCTTCCATGATAGAAGTAGTGATCTCCCTCGCATCCCCTCCAGTTGAGTTTTCGACCTCTAAAAAGTCGGCGAAAGGTGGCTATTGAACATTCAGGCACCGGTAATCACGTCAGCGGCATTCTTTGGCTGATCGAAGCCTTTACAGTGCTGATCAAGGCTCTCCTTGCGGCGTCGCCATGCCTTCCGATCTACTTCTAACGACAAGAGTGACAGTTATAAAATTGATGTAAGATTTGCATTCTTAAAGTCAATAATATCTACTTCTTTAATGACTCAACCAAAACCATGGAAGGTTGCAAAGTTAACATCATACAAGACCTGTAGACAGTTATCGATAAAGAAAAGCTCAGACTCAGAAAATTGTCTAAGCCATTGGACAATTCTGCAATATTTATAGTTTTCAGTTTCTTTTAATTCTTTTTCTTATGAATTAGAGTCTTGTGAACTATTCTTAGCCATGAAGGATGCACAAACTCACAAATGTAAATCTATTTCTCATTTTTCTCTTTCTCTTTTTTGGGTTAAAGGATGGTTTTAGCATTATCTTCTCACTCGACTGATTAATGTGGACTACTTTTGTTGCTTGCAAAGAACTAAACATTGCCCATAATGTGTTTGACAAAATGCCAATAAGAAATGTTGTTTCTTAAATAGCAACGAGTAATATATAAGCGATATCAAAGGGCATAAGAAGCTTTAGAAGTGTTTTAGAGAATTGAAACTTGATAATTTTATGCAATGAAACAAGCCTTAAGCGGCATATAAAATTTAAATTTCTAAATTGCATTTGTTATTTATTGAAACTTATTTTTTGTTGCTTTTGTTATTATCTTTATGTTTCTTTTATTATTATTTTTTATGTTATTTGTGGGCCCCGTGTGGCTTTTGGTCCTTTTCACATAAAATTACGTGAAAATCAGTTGTTTTTGGACCGAAGAAGTGTACTATGAGACGGAGGCAAACCTTACGGATGCCCCATTAATTTGATAAAAATACATAGCTACGAGAAGAGACAGATCTTAGAGATATCTGAGTAATTTAATAAAAATACATAGATAAAGTTATTAATTTGGTTAAAAATCATAGACGAAATAGTAATTCTCCCTGATAAAAAAGACATCATATTAACGGCTAGTAACTATGTTGTATAATTGCTTGAACATATAGCAATTTCATGTGTGTGTGTATGTGTATATATATATATATATATAAAGTATAAATACATTATTCCACAGTAAATTTACAAGTTTTACCATAGAATAACACCCTGTAGAAATTTGTCAAAGTCTTGTCATCCAATTCTTTTGAGAAGAACCTTCTCATATAGTCTGCGAGCGTGAATTGCCTATATATAGCTGGTTTTTCCGGTGATATTAGCTGCGGAATTGGTCCATACAAGCAGTCTCTTTTACCAGGGTTAAAGAAAACAGCGATAGAAACCCTTGGATCTGGCGAGGGATTAGCCAATACTCTATGATCTACACTTTTGTATTCATCATTGGATAGGATCTGAAGGGCAGAAACTTCAAAGCTTAATAAAAACAGTGTAAGATATGATCCATAGATATTCATTGAGCATCAAATTTAATGATATTAACAAAAATAGTACTAAAACAAAAACAGAGGTCATCATACGGTTGTTAAGTTTTCCGAAAGTAAAAGACAAGCATTCACCAATAATCTTTACCTGAAGTATATCTCCAATGTTAATAACAAGAGCTCCTGGAACAGGTTTAACATCAATCCATTCATTACCATGCTTAACCTGTAAACCTCCAATATGATATTGGAGCAACACTGTCAAAACCCCAGGATCTGTATGTGATGTAATCCCAAAAGTAAGATCAGGCTGTGGACAATGTGGATAATAGTGTGCCACCATTGTCTTGCCTTCCAAGCATGATATCTCCTTCAATCTTCCTGCATCCAATCCCAGCCCTTCGCTTAAAAATTCCATCAACATTTCTGCTACATTTGTAGCCTGTTTATTCCACTCAACCACCTCATTCCTGCATATCTCTGGGATGTTCTCTAGTTCTGGTAAGCTAGGACCTAACGTCACCTGAAGTGTATCCCTACAAACACACATGAAGATCAATTTCATCAAATAAATGAATGGTGAAATCCATTAATTTGATCTAAAAAATTATCTGCAAATCAATTCTTAAAACTGAAGTTTAAAATAGAATTCAATTGCAACTCCTAATATTTAATAATTTGTAATGTACCGTGACATCATAATCTAAAAATTAACTTTACAGATATCGAGCTATTGAAGCATTTATCAAGTGAAAATAATACATATAAAGTATTAATTTGATTCCATTTTTTTTTTTTATTTCAAATTAAGACTGACAGACCTCCAACTAGCAGCTTTAGCTCGAAACAAATCGATATTAGAGATGAAGGATACGCCGGTTCTCCCACCATCCCGCCGATACCATTGCTTCTTGATCTCTGATGGCTGCTCGTGAAATGCCTTGATTCCACTAATTGCGCGGTCCATAACCTCCACCGGCACTCCATGATTCACAATCTGAAAAAATCCAAGCTCCCGAGAAGCACGGGAAAGCTGCTCCACAATCGCTGGTCCCCTGTCGGAATCAAAGCCGGAGAGGTCAATGGTAGGTATGAGTTCGGATCGAGGACGGAGAACGGGTTTGAGGTCGGCTAATGCATCGGATGGGTGGATAAAGATACGGGGAATTGAGGTGAGGCCCGAATCGATCAGGCCTTTGACTCCGAGTTTAGAGTCGTCGAATCGTTTCGCCTCTTCTAAACGATCGTAATCTTGATTATCATTATACTCACTGCTGATTGATTTTATTGTTGTTGAAGCCATGGTTCTCAGTGCAGTTGACTTTTTACGGTGCGGAGTAGGGAGAGCATTTATAGTTAAAAAAAAATAAAAAACATGAGTGGACGACCAAATAATAATGATTAGTTTTTGAATGAATATATTAATTATAAATAAATTCCAATTTGATTTGAATTTATTTAATGAAGTTAAAAGGTATGATTTGATTTTTTTATCAATTTAATTTTTAAATTTATATAAAATAATTTTAAAAATTAATTTTACTTTTTAGATCAATTTAATCTCTTAATTTATTTTAATTTTTAAAAATTAATTTTAATTTAACATGATTGCATTTTTTTTTAATTTACATTATGAACACTTAAATCAAAGTTTTCTAACATTAATGAATCTAAATTTAAAATTTATAAAAATATTATTTCTTATAATATGATAAATTTATAAAACATCAATTATAAATTTTAATTTATTTAACATAAAAAATATAAATTTCATAAGTACTTACTAAATAATAGAGGTTAATTTAAAATGTTAAAATTAATATATATTTATAGACTCAAAATTACAAATTAAACTAAAAAAATATAATATACTTCATATATTAATTTTTTATATTTATAATTAATTAATTTTTAATAAATTAATTGATTCAATTCTAATTACAGTTTTAATAAATATTTATATAATGATTCATATTATAAACACATCGAAGAATTAAAAGCTAAATCAATTTAAAATGTCAAATATAATTATTTTTTATTATTTTAAATAAATTCAAAAGTTAAATTAATTTCGTTAAGTTTTTTTTTCTTTTATTTATAAAAATAATTTTCTTAATTATTACCACTTTTTATTTATTTTAAAAACAACTTTTTAATTAAAATAAAATAATTACTTCAAAAGTGTTTAAAAATAAATAAATTCTTAACAATTTATTTATTTATTGTAAACAGTGATTTTATACAAAATTCCTTTTATACATTAATTTCATTTATAAAAAAAATGACCACGTATCTTTAAAAAGACTTTATCTGTAAAAAAATAAAATCAAAACTTAAAATCACTATTATAAATATAAATTTTATTGGAAAAAAATAGCCTTTAATGGCAAAAAACCATGTTGATTGGATATCTAGTTGGGCTGCTGCTTTGTTCATTGGTTCATTTGGTCTTGTTGAGTCAGATTGCTCTCTTTTTTTAGCTTTTAACTTTCCTTAATGTACTAAATAAAAGAAAAAAAAGAATAAGAAGAAGAAACCGTTCCGATTTGGCGGCAATAAGTAATTACTAATTGGAATGAGAGGGAACGTTTTGGAAAATAATATAAAATCTGGGCACTTCTGCAATTTCGTAAAGTTTTACATGCGGGGTAGAGGCTTGAGAGCAGTGGAGGTGGGCCTGGGGACTCGTGCGAAGTGTTACGAAACAGTTAATCGGACTCCATAGGCCATAGTATACGCTCTTTTATTATCACATTCGCCTCTGATAAAGTTCTCTCTTTTTGCTCCTTTTCATCGTTCCCTCTGCTCTGGCCGAAGGAAACCCTAGCCTTTTGTACTTCGATTTAGCATTCAGTAAACAATGGGGTCCGAAGGATCAAGAGTTGTTGGTAAGTGAATCTCGAAGGAAAAACCCTAGATTTTTCATTTATGTGATTTGTAATTTTAGTTAACTTTTGTGTTTCAGCATTCTGTAAGTGATTTCGTTTGTTCACTGTAGTTGTAGTTGAGTTTCTTTGGCTGGATTTTGTAGAAATTTTGTTATTTTTTATTCTTAATTGGGAAATAGTTACTGATTTGAACTGTAGGGAGATTTCAGTGAGTGAAATCTAGGTGGTTAACAAAATTAGTTATGGAAATTTTGATTTTTATATTATGGGTTGAAACATTGGAGAATTGTGTATCTGGATGAACTAGGCTCAGAACAAATGAAAATAGGAATTGTATAAATTAAAGAGGGGAAATTTTTTTTTTTCCAATTTTTTGTAGTTTGAAGTTTGAAACTTGATTGGAAATTTCTTTCTTGCCAATTCATTGCCTTGTGGGATTGATCCATTGAGGTGGTGGATCATGTATAATCCTTTCTTGCAAGGTGCAAACTGTGAAATGATCGATTGTGTAGATATTGAATAAACTTATAGACAGCTCATGTTTAAGATTTATTAATCTTTTAGTATATAATTATAATGTTAGAATAATTGGAAGTGCTTCAGCCAAGTGTGCTTGGTTGCTCCGGCCATTGGAAGTACTAATCTCCCAAGCTGTACTGGGACCACTTGTTGAAGAATGAACTGGTAACTCATAGGGAGTGGCTGTGTTATGGGAACTATTGGTTGAAGACATCTCTCATGGTAACTCATTAACATCTCACTATTTTGGTGAGGAAAAAAATTTGAAATAATTTAACTCGTGCATTTGCTTCTTTTTCTTATGTATTATCCTGTCTCCAATGGAATATATTCTTATCTTATGTATTTTATGTGGTTGGTTGGTGCATCTATATTCTCCAAAAGAAATTATTTCAAGGTATGAGCTTGGTTAGCTCATTTAGATTATGTTTTATCATGCCATCAATATTTAGTTAGCACTAAATTGAGAATTCATGATGCAAATAACTCTTATGTATTTTTGTTTGGTTTAGTAATCGTGGTTATCCCCTTCAAAATTTTTTTTATAGAAACTATTTAAAATTTTTCCCACTTATACTTTGTTTGCATTGATATTAATTTGATTAGAGCGGATATTGGAAACAAAGAATTCATATATTGTGTATGCTTGAGGTATGATTACATGGCTGACTTTTTTTCATCATTTCTAGTGCCTAGGAATTTCAGATTATTGGAAGAGCTTGAGAGAGGGGAGAAAGGAATTGGAGATGGAACTGTTAGCTACGGAATGGATGATGCTGATGACATCTACATGCAATCATGGACGGGAACTATAATTGGACCCCCAAATGTATGTAGTTTTTTGTCACCTTCATTTTTGCAGTCTCAGTTTGGTTGTGCATGCTTGTGAACTAGCAGCAGATGAACTTGTTTCAGAAGTCAAATTGATAACTGCAGTGGCAAACTGTGATTTATGCCTCCAACTCTTTTTCTTACAAATTGATTAAATACCCTGGCAACTAATATTGGGGCTCAAGCCTTGCCGGATGAGTGAAGTGGCCTTCTCATGTTTGAATATGTATCTGGTTACTGCATAAATTGAGAATTACTTATCCTTCATTCCCATTGTATCACGTTGATCCATCCGTAAGATAACCTCTATTCTGATGAAAATTATTGGTTATGAATTCTTATGGAAAAAAAAATCAGATAGAATGTCAGTTTAAATTGTTAAAAGTCTCTTGTGCCACTTGATGAGTCAGTTTCTGTGTTGTTTCTTTCCAAAGTATTAAGAGGATGAGAAGAGAAAAGATAGTATGCCTGCATGTTTTTTCTACTTCAAAGGCCATTCAAAATATCTTAACCCATGATAAAAAGATTACCCTGCTTGTCTTTTGTTCACACCTGAAAACACTTGCTTTAAACTATATGTATTTCTATATTTTAATCTCTGAAATTGGTAGACTTCTTAGGCATTACAAACATGATGTCCTAGTATGTGGGGTAAATTTGAATTTGGAATGGTCATGGGGCAGTTGTGGTCTTAGGGACCATGGATTCTTTAGTCCATGGCGTCTAGAAAGCTTCTGCTTCGCCATCATATGCTTATTTTTGGGCAACAATCCTGCCTGTGTGCAGTTAGAAAGGAGCCTCTGGTTCCTATTAAAGTTGCACATATATTTGATTTGGTTGAAGCTTGTTTTAAGGCTGGAATTATTTGCTTATTGCTTATCTAGTCCCTGGGCAGCAGTGTGGAGGAGCTTTCTAAACCCAAAATGCTTAGAATATATCTCAAGTATAGTTATGAGAAAATATGTGCATTTTGTGTCAATAAATGTATGAGAAATTGAGAATTTAAGTATTAAGAATTGAAAAATGCATGAGTGCAAGTTTAATTTAATTTTAATCTCACAATTCCAACAAGACATGTGATGTTGGTGGTGGCAATCCTCTCCCTAATATCTGTTTTTGTGCCGATATGTGTGTTGTTCTTCCATTCTGCTGAGAAACAATTACTTCATAGTATATTTTTAATGCTCGGCTTGGGCTGAGCATATATCTAAAATGCTCAACTCCTGAACCCCGTTTGAGTCAAGACGTGCATATCTACTTGTGCAGACTCACTTGTTCTCAGTTTTAGCATTGTCAAAAAATCATCCCAGTAGGCGAACAGCAGTTCTTAACTAAACATGGCAATTTTCCATCCGTAGTTTATGTCAAGGATTTGGTAGAATCCATTGGATGTGTCCTCTCATAATTGCTATGTGTGATTTTCATCTGTTTTGGAAGAATAATACTGTATTTACTTGTGGTGCTTACCAGACTGTTCATGAAGGTCGTATCTACCAGTTGAAGTTGTTTTGTGGAAAGGATTATCCAGATAATCCACCAAGTGTAAGGTTCCAAACTCGGATAAACATGACCTGTGTCAATGCTGAAACTGGAGTGGTAAGAAATGTTATTTTACTTTGTTCTTTTATTCTGTGAATTGTGATTGGATGAAATTAGGCTTATGGGTGACTAAATTAACAGGTGGAACCTAGTCTTTTCCCAATGCTTGCTAACTGGCAGAGAGAGTGCACAATGGAGGACATATTGACTCAACTGAAGAAAGAAATGATGTCACCACAAAACCGGAAGCTTGCACAGCCTCCTGAAGGTTTGTCAATGTTTCTGCCTTGTTACTGCTATTTATGCTTTTTATTTGTTGTTAATTTTCTAAACAAGCATGATAGGTTAACTTAGAGAAGCAAAGTGGAAGACTCAAGGGATTACTAGTCAGATGAATATAAGTTGGACTAGTTTATCAGTAGGCATTTCAAGGATGATTAATGCTCTGGAGTCTTGATGGTCAAATCAATCAAAGTTAACTGATGGAAATGATTGTTAGATAGATGCTCCAATGTGATATTTAACAAGGATGAGTGCACAGAAGAAATTTTCTTCTGTGATTGGAGTCATTACATTAGCTAGTAGGGAAAGTAGGGGGTAGGCACTGTTCGGTTCAGATAATTTTTGTTATTTGAACTATGAATATCAATTATCAATTTGGTTAGGTAATTGTATTTTCACTTTTATCAATTGCTTAGACTCAGTTTCTTTCAAAACAACTTTTTTCTGTTTCAAATAAGATTTTCACGGAGTAGTAAGATTTTTCACGGAGTAATGGCACTTGCAATTCCTATTACCCCATGATCTATAGATGGCAATTCCTATTACCCCGCGCGCGCGCGCGCACACGCACACGATTTGGGAGTGAAATTGTAGGAAATAGACCGATAAACATATTTCTTTTAATACATGTGATTATGTTGCTTGACTGTTTCATGAATGTATTTGTGGATGTGTAATCAAATGAAGTTGCAATTGCAGGAAATGAGGAGGCAAGGATGGATCAAAAAGGGTTAGTGCTAAAGTGCTGTATTCTCTAAGTTATTTGAAAATTGTATGAACAAGAAATTGTATATAGATAAGTACACTCTTCCTCCCTCCGGCTTTAGCTCCATAAATATATAATCTTGTGTATGAGAAAGATGACCTTTGATTCCAGCACATGGTGGCTAAATAAATTAAAACTGAAGGAACTGTTGAACTCTTTTCACTCACTATTTGATATTTTCTTTTTCTATTTTTTAAATCCTCGTATGCATTTATTTGCTGGTGCTTTCGGAATTGATTCTATGTAGTTCACAGATTCTATACCCTTTTCATTATTGCAATTTTTTAGTGTTTGTTTTGCACTGACAGGAAATGCAATGACTTGTAGTGTTTGTTTTTGTCATAACAAATGAATAAATGTTTGGTAAAACATTTCAAAATTGTGTGATTTCAATTCGGTATGTTGAATTTTTAGGCTATATTTGACAAAACCGTAATGAAACGAAAGCTATTTTTTGTATAAGAATCACACTAGAAATGGTCGACTGCATTTTGACACGTACACCCGTCATTTGAACATTTAATTTGTTTGTATTCATTCAATGTGTCAATTTTCGTTATATAAAAATAACTTATTGAAGATAAACATATATTTATTTATTTTTCATTGAAGTTATCTGCGTTTTTGAAAATGATTTATGCCCAAACAAAATTAGTTATAGTTGTAGAATTCAAAATCATAACGATCGTTTCTTCTCATCCTGTGTTAATTGAAACTGATAACAAATTTGATTGAATTAATGTTTCTATTGAAAAATTTTTGTTTTATGAAAGATTGAAAATGACTTCTCCAATTTTTTCAAAAGAACAGAAAAAGAGAAAAAAAAAAAAAAAAACGAGTGTCAACGTGAATCACGTGTGGAAAATTAAAGCCGTTAGATGAGAATGGAGGTGATATTAATAAGTTTAGGGGAGTTGCGTAAAAGGCTTATTAATAAAATGAAAAGCCTCTTTCAAAAGAAAATAAAAAATAAAAATGAAAAGCCATAACAAAAAATATTAATAACACAGTTGGTATTTGTTTTTGCTAAGCAAAAGCAATCCTTTCTTTGCTTTGCATTCACATTCCATGTTGCAACCCACTTTCTTTCCTTTCTCCTCTAATTCTCTACTTTATGCTGTTTCTTTCTAATTCCAACAGCTTTCCTTTTCTATTTGAAAAACATTTCCCCTATAATAACTTTATTTATATCCCACAATTTACAGTATAAATTCGATACGTGAATTAAAAATCTTATGTTGGCCATTAAAAAAAAAAAAAAAAAAAAAAAGCCTCTTGTTACTATTCATTATGAAAAGATAAAACAAATTTGATAGGGCAACCGAAAGTTCCTATGGTAGTAGAATGCAAGTTGCTATCATTTATTGTACGATCTTTCCAAGTTTCCTCAACTCACCACAAACCAAACCAAGTTTTTTTTTTTTTTTTTTTTTTTTTTTTTTTTTAATTTCAGAAATTGCATATCACAGCTGTAGCTTTTCCTTCGGTTTTTGTGTTTTCATCACAAAGGCCAAAGGTGCACAACGGACGATACATCATCGGAAACAAGATGAACAGAAACTTCCTTCGTCACGGAGAGAGATAGAGAGAGAGAAAAAAAAACCATTTTATCATCTTTTTAAATATTTAACTTTATTTATTAATAAAAATGGGGGCTATTTTTTTGAGATAATTTGATCCGATGGTTCAAATGCATTAGATTTCATCATAGTGATCGCATGATTGAATTGTGGAGTCAATATTATATAGCCGACTATTTTAAAAATCTATATATTTTATAAAATCCACATTTGGAATTTCTAATAAAATCACTCAACTCTAATTGAAGCAAGCAATTTCACTGAAGCATTTGAAACTAAAAGTTTATTTAAAAAAAAAACTAATTAGTTATTTTTCAATTTTAAAGAATTTTTTTTAAAGGAAAAAAAGTTTTATCCATTACCCAACATGCTTAGTAATTAGAATTATCCCAAAAAAAAAAAAAAATGAAAAAAGGGGCGCCTGTGATATACGTGTCTACTTCATCTTATAAATAGCAGTTATGTTTTGATTCTTTCGGCCATTATTTTCCATTTTCTCACTTTCAAATTAATTTTCTCTCCAGCCAAACACAATCGCCTCTCCATCTCTCTCTTTGCCTGACCTTCCAAATGGCTTTCCCTCCCATAACAAACGACAAGCAACAAAATGGTACGTGTATATACCTACATATGCCAAAAAAATTTTAAATTCCTTTTTCTCTTTTGCAAAAAAAAAAAAAATTTAAAAAAAGTCTATTAGGAAATAAGAATTTGCTGGTTTTGTTAGTTGTAGTGAAATTTGTACCAAGTGAGCACAACGTTCTGCAAAAGCATGTCTTCTTCTTCGATAGGAATCAAGACGGCATAGTTTATCCATGGGAAACTTTTCAAGGTACGCAGTATATGTGTTTTTTTTTTTTTTTTGTAATATTATATAATTATTTTCATTTATCAAATTCTCGTTTTGATTTGTTGAGAACGAAATATTTTCTTTTCATGAACAGGATTTCGTGCAATCGGGTGTGGAATACTGTTTTCCCTTGCCAGTGCTGTTTTCATTAACGTCGGCCTGAGCCAGAAAACTCGCCCTGTATTATTTCTCTCTTCATCTTTTTACTCCTTTAATCACTTTTTATTAAAATTCTGATGGCATTTTCAAAAAAAAAAAAAAAAAATCTGATAGAAATTCAAAATTGCAAATCACTATTATATGATTAGGGTTTATAGTTAAAATAAATTAAGTAATCGACAGAAGTCAATTAGGTCCTCTTTTATTCGTTTAAATTAGTAACTAACTTCGTTAATTAAAATATTAAAATCCTAATTAATAAGTCACTCACGTGTTGCTTTGTTGGTATTTTGTTAATTAAAATATTTATTTATTTTAATTTTAAAATCCTAATTTATAAGTTAATGATGCGTTGCTTAGCTGGTAACCTTAGCTTTTATGGAAAGTTGAAGTCTCAATCTCCATTAAAATCATTTGATTATTAGATAATTAAGGTGTTTTAAGGGGAAAGGCCATTAATTAAGGTGTTGGTGATGTTATTTGTTCGAAGTAAGTAAATCAAGGAAGTCTAATTTTAGGAAATTGCGTAAGGCGTTTATATTTGGTTTTTATTATCAATTTTACTTTTTAAAAAATAATTATTTAACTTTCCTCGTTGAGAAGTAAAATTTTTAAATTTGATTCTAATTTTCTAGCCAAGGATATGAATTTACTAAATTTTCATATTATTTAAATTTATATTATATTTATTATTGTCTTTTGTAATTTAAAAGTAATTTACTTTTCGATTCACTTGTTATTTACATTCAGATTGTACTTTCTAATCAAATTATTTCTATACAAATGTATCATAAAAAATATATTTTTCAAAAATATATTATTTTGAAGTAAACATGTCTTTGAAAGAAAAATTTTTTTGTAAAAGGATAAAATTTAAATAATTATTAACTCTTTTTTTTTTTAAAAAAAATAATAATCTTTGATTTCGTGTCTTCATTTAGTCCTGTACAATTTCTATAGAGACACGTGTGGTCGTGTTATCTTCATTAGTGGCAGGTGTTTGGCAACAGTTACCATCAACTATGGCCTCTTTTGCTTTGTCTTGACATATATAAGATTAAACGTGACGTTACTGAATAAATTATTAAATATTTTAATTAGTTAAAATTCTAAAATTATTTAAAAAATTGTTGTTGAACAGAATTTTAATCTTGAATTAAATTGTTAAAATTTACATTTGATTATGAATGGTTAAAATATTAAAGATTCTAAATTTATATCTTAAAGAAAAATCATAAAAACCAGTATGTATGATTATGAATAACATCATGCATAAGAGGATTATAATTCGTTTAGTTTAAGTATTAATTTTAACTGACTAATGGTGAGATCGTCTTTACAATTAGGAGATTGATGTTTAAACCCATTTTTGTATATATGAATTGAATTTTGATAAATTACAGGGAAAGTCTCCTTCTCTGTTATTTCCTATAGAGATTGAGAACATTCATAAAGGCAAACATGGAAGCGATTCTGGTGTTTATAGCAGGGAAGGAAGGTATATAATCTATTCCTTCAACTACTATCAGATTATATTCTTTATTTCCTTCCAAACACCTTGACAGCTAAACTTCATGAAGATAGAAGAATATTTTCTTTTCTTTTCTTTTCATTTAAAAACTGAAAATCATTTTAATACAAATGCTTTCTAACATGGCTTTGTATAATTCTATTCTTTCGTTGACAGACAGAGAAAAGAAAAAGAAAGAGAGATTCTACAACTTCAGTTTTTTAAATGAAAATTTCCAAATGTATTACACAATCGAGTATCTGTATTGTAATACAAGATACTAAGTATTTATTTAATTTTTGTAGCTTTGTGCACGAGAAATTCGAAGCAATTTTCCGCAAGCATGCGCTTGCACACAAAGATGCCCTAACATCAAGCGAATTGATGGGAATGCTAAGAGAAAACAGAGAGCCTAAAGATTATGCGGGATGGTCAGTTTCTGATTTTTGAAAAAATTAATCTTATTTTCTTTGTATGTTGGAAATTAATTAATTACTACAGGCTTGCGAGCTGGACAGAGTGGAAAACACTGTACGTGCTATGTAAGGACAGTGATGGATTGCTTAGTAAAGAGACAGTCAGAGCAGTTTACGATGGAAGTCTGTTTGAACACTTGGAGAAGCAAAAGCAATCGTCTAAAAAGAAAGCGTAAATTGTTTTATTTCATTTAACTATAAATAAATAGCTCTAATCAGCTTTTCCCTTTTTGGTAATTTCCATTTTTTTCGTATATACAGAAGTGGAGAAATTTAACTTTTTAATGAAGGAAATGTCTTGTTTTATTTATTTATTTTTATTTTTAATATGCAGTGTAATTTGAAAACGGCAGTGGTAGAATGGATTTTCTGATTGGCTGCAGTTGATGGACGTTCCACAGTTCTGATTGTAAAATTAATTGTTTATTGTTTGTTTTAGAAATATTTTAAGATAAATTGCAAAATTTATCATTATTATATATTTGTTTACAGCAGCACATGAGAATTTAGGGACTGAAAAATAAAAACAGGGGCTGAATATGCATATTTTTTAAAAAAATATTATGAGTACAAAAATACACACATCTTCTTGGCAAGTATAATCTAAATTTGAGAAGAAGAATCAGAGATAAATTACAGTTAAATGAAAAATATAACAGGAAAAAGAGCAAAACTGAAGATTTATCAACATTCACAAGTCCCCAATGCACCTCTTCTGAATCAATTGAGCGGTTCACTAATCTGAAGAAGTTCATTACAGAGCCCTGTGAAGACAGAGGAATCGGTTTCAAGAGGTCTGAACTTGATGAGAGCCGAAGGAACCAAATCCTCATCCTCTAACGTAGAGGCTCTCTGTCCTGCTTCAGGGAAATGAGGGATTACTCGCCTTTTTACCAGAACTGGATCTAACAGCTCAAACTCCAAACTTGGATCTTTCAACGATGAGCTCACAAACTGAAAATAAAAGACAACACGTTAGTACATATACACAAATATTCTTTCGAAAGCTCAGAAGATGATTGCAACTTGTAGTTTGATTATTTTGCCCATTGTTATGACCTTGGGATGACAATACCTCAAAAGCTAGCCATTGAGGTTGAAGAGCTCAAGTTCATATAAACTCCATATTGAAATCCCGTACTTTTAAAGGGGTAACCACGACAAGTCCTTTACCTTTTCTTGCAACCTTGGGGGAATCATATAAATCCCACATTGAAATTTCCTACTCCCAATGTGGGACATCCATCGAAATCTAAAGAAAAAATTGATTCTAAAACAAGGGGAAAAGAATTCAATACCATCACAACTACAATGCCATAGTCCAATAAACATATCCTGCCAAAACCTCGGAACAAAACTTCAGCATGGGTAGAAAAGACAGTAAAATAACACACAAATTTGAAATGATAAAAGAATTTTTTATGACACGCTCAGTTATTTTTCATTCAACTTCAGCTAACTAGACCTTGCAAGAGTTTCAACCAAGAGGTCGCCCACCATCACCAAATCTAGTGCCCCTCATACAACTAGCTGAATTATGTAACAAAATCTCATCATAGGGTTGTTGACAGCATATTACAGGTCATCAACTTTTAGCGACCACCAAGGTGCTTATACTTTTTATTCCCGAGCACGAGTAGAATTTAAACAACTAAACCATTTATAGAATATCTAAAGAGCTCACCTCATAGAGAGCGGTAGTTTGCTCCCAAGGAGCAAAGATACCCTGAAGAACCACTCCATCCGGAAATTGAATACGTATAAGGGTCCTTTTGTATCTCTTCCTGGCAGCTTTTGCTTGCTTTTCTTTGTAAGACTTAGGGATCAAAAGCTGCGATTCTGCAATCTTTTTCTTCCTTGCATCTGCTTCTCTTTTCACCTCATCCATAGACAGATTGTAAAATGAATCTGGTAACTCAATTTTTGCTGCTACGCTTTCTGGGACAGAAAAGAAGACGCGGATCTAGCAACCAAATGAGCGGATTAGAACGCCATATAGGCTGTTAGAAAATATTAAAAAAAAAAAAATCATGCCGGGGGAGCACAAATAGATAATTCAGGATAGCCAGAGGGAGATCAGCTTCAACAATCAACAAGAAAGGGCCACAAGAAACAGCTTAGCTGTTTATCATAATTCTACTTAAAATGGTTAGATATCATTTCTTAAGTAGAAATTTTGTTAATAAACAATCATATTCATCTCAAGAAATTAAAATTTTGAGAACAAGGGACAAGACCTTGAAAGAAAAGAACAGTTAATCCATACCCTCGTCCTTCTCCACACCCTTCCCCAAAACAAACATGGATAATTTCCTTATATCTTCATAAGGTCAAGTTAATTGACTCAGCAAATCTTACATGTGATTCAAACTTGTAGGATTCAGCATAAACTTCTAAAACACCATTCACATAAGAATCAGCCATATCAACGGACTAAATTAAATTCAAGATATGAAGTGCCACAGCAATGTGCATTCTCCATTGGCAACTTTGAGTCATGCTTAACTTACAGATAAATGTCGTACTTTTTCATTACTAAACTTTGTTGTAATATTTACTCAAACACTAACCTAGCAAATACCTCATATAATTTCTGCAGAGCACTAAGTCATGGTAAAATATTATAATTACCACAAACTAATGGTAATTTATTCACTTTCATTAATCAAACACTGGCACTGATTCCACGTACCTGCCTGTCAATCTTCTTTGGCTCAACCTGCTCCTCTGTCCCAGCTGAAGCAACAGAAGACTTATCCTGTATATTTGGCGCCTCATCCTTTGCCGGCTTAGGTTCTAATAACTCAATCACCTTATTGATCAATCTAATCCTCTCCTCACCAGGCACCTCCAAAACTGCCCACATTTCTCCACCCTCTTCCTTCAACTCAAACCCAACAAATTCCAACAGTTCAATCCCTCCTGCAACCTCAGTAATAGCTTCCCTGATCTTTGGGTTTCCCATTCTAATCTTCCTAAATTTTGCATTATCTGGTTCCTTGACAATATTTGTAAACAGTCTAAGCACAACTTGAACAGACCCATCTGGTGTCTTCCCTGATAAATATGCATCAACGACAGAAGCCTGTAATTCATTTTTACCACTTGATTCTACCAGCTCACTTTCTCCATTAACTAGACAATCGTGAACATTACTATTACTGTTATTTACACAACTTTCAACATGCATAGACACATCTCCTTCAGATCTAAATGACTGGCCACAAATTGGGCATTCAAACACATTAAGTGAATACCCATTTTGAGATCTTTTACCTGTGGTAATCAACGAGTCAAATGGATCAAACCCACCTCCGGAATTTCGATTTGGAGTCGGGTTATTAACCGAATCAGGTTTGATTTGTTCAAAGTTGATTGCTTTTTGAGGCAAAGGTTTGGAGTTTGAAGTAGAATTGAGCGAAGAAGGGTCTGGAGTTGGTTTTGGATTAACAGGCTGAGAATAACGAGTATGAATCGGGTTAACGGATCCCGAATAAGAAGAGGAACCCGAACCACCACCCAAGACTCGACCTTGGCCTTTGAACTTACCAGAAGAAGAAGATTGTAATTGGGTATTCACTTTCTTCATGAAACCCTTGAACTTGTCTTTCATATCACCCATTTTTTCTTGTATTTGAGAGCTTCTAATTACAAAATCAATAGCCCGTAAATAAAAATTCAGCTAAGTTGTTCTATGTGGAATAATTACAAAAAATTAATGGAAAGAAATTCAGTTAAACAAGTGAGTCGATAAGGAATTAGAGGTTTTTGAGTTGGAGAACGTTTCTTTGTATGCCGAGTAATTGAATTTAAAAAAAAAAATTGAAAGGGCAAAAAATATAATTATATATGTAACGAACCAAAGCAGAAGCGGAGAATTTGGAGGAAAAACTGGCAGGGAGGTTGACTTTGGAAATGTAAGCAAAAAAGGAATTATTACCTAGCAAGAGCTTTTGCAGCGTTATAGGGCAGCTTAGTTGGTATCTTTTACGCGGTGCTTTGTCAAGCAGACCATCAAGATTATGCCACGTCAATTGTCCGGGCCCGGTATATCCAACGAGAAACAGTTCCAACGCGTTGGGTTTGAGCAAGCGTGTAATTTTTATATTATGAGACTTGAGAGAGAATGTCTCGTGTCGTTTGCAATAGACAGAGAAACATGCCGTCTCTACTGGACGGGAAAGCGTCTAACCTTCGGGTTTTAAAAGGTTCCTTTACAGCGGTTGAATCAAGGTTAGTTAAGTGTAAATTATTTATTAGTCCTCCAAATATACTTAACTGAAATTTTATTTTCAGACATCCACTTCATATTCATTATTATATTACTTAATTTTTGTATTAAATTTGTTTTACTCAAAAATTAAATATAAAATTGAGGAACTATATAATTAAATAATAAAAATAGAAAATTTTGACTAGCCTATTCGAGTAGAACTAAGATACTAAATAATAAAGCCTGATACACATAAATCCTTGGAATTAACAAATACAGTTGCAGCTTATTTTCAACCTTTAACCTAAAATGTAACTACGCACACCTGAGATTAGTTTAAACTCAGTAACCCCATCGAAAACGGTCATCAAAACTGTGTGGTTTTCCTTGAAGAACATTGAATCTGCTCGTGCTATGGATAAATTGGACACAACTATATTTGTCAAAGCATAGGATAGGGGATTCGATTTTATTTACTTTCCCTTCCCCTTTTCTTTGGCAATAGCTTTGAGTCCATTTATATGAACGTCTTCGGTTATTCACTTTAACTAAATTCATCCACATCATACACAGATTCAAGCCATACTACTTTCTTCCCCAACTCCTTTTTCAAACAAATGCAATTTATTGAGTCCATCAATCCGTCTACATGAAAAGAGGATTCGAGCAATTTCACTGAATTTCTACTTTTTTTATCTCATAATCCATTTACTCAACTGACAGATTGATAGTAACTGCAAGTCTATAATGCACCCCAAAATTGCATTATTCCTGGAAATGCATTTTGAACGGCATTATTTTAGTACAAGTTTTCACAACTACGGTATTTTTGGTGTCTGGTTCCCATTTTGATGCAGCTGTGACAGAAAAGCATCCAGCATCCATGAATTTATTTACATTTAAAAAAATGCAGTAGTAGAGTTCCCTTGTAAGACCTTTAATCCTAATGTTGTTCTTACTTCAATCAGGTACTCATAATGCTGAGGCACTCAAATAACTGGAATTTACCATGCAAATAAACAACAAAAAATGATAAAACAACGAGAGTGCCTAAAGTCAGCTTGTCAAACATTGAGACTCAACATCCCACGCCTCCTTCCTCTCAAATAACAATTCCCCAGTGCCCTCCTTACACGAGAGAGGGCTTCACTGCTATATGAGGAATAAGAGGTCAGAGAAAAGAATTTTGTAATAACTCGAAGTTGACGGCTTTTCAGAATGATGGCCTTCATAATGAAGAAGATTTGCAGAGACTAGACAGACAACAGTTTAAAGATTAGTTTTTTATCATTTCAATTTTATTGCCAACGGGCAATGTTCTTGTGTTCCTCCTTTCTCCATTCCAAATATAAGCATTCGAAATGTTTGAACAAATTGCAAAATTCTGCCAGTATTTGGTAAAGCATGCACATGAAGCCATTATTCTTGACCCTAAAATCAATAAGAAGGTCATATAACTTCTAATTGCATTACACTTTAGCCCTTCTGCTTACAAATCAAAATTTTACACAATTTTCTCTGATGGAGTACCTGGTTTAAATCAACCAATACTGGAACTGCTAGAGCTGTTCCATTTAACCCTAGAATGAAATCAGACGACTCCTTGATATTACTTCCAATATTCTCATGTCTATTCAAGAACACACAAAGCTGCCAATTAGCAATTAAATCTCTGCAGGTTCAAGCTTCTTCATAGATAGCAAATGAATGCTCATAAATCATTGTGCCCAATAGCTGATCCCAATTTGTAATCCAATTCCATAGACTCTATTCACTAAAACAAAAATATAGTTACATCCAAGCTAAAATTAACTGAGTGTTCAAGTCCAGATCAATGCAGGATATATATTGAACAAGCTAGAGATTCCTTTACAATACTCAATGGAAGAGCTAATATTCCAATTGATCCCTTCCTTAATTGAAAAATAAAAAAGAATTCCTAATCCCGCTGATATATATATACTGCAATAATTGGAAACCAAGCAGCAAAACTGATCCACACATAAAAATTTATTTAACTACCCTATTCACAGCTCATTGTAGGAATGTATAGAAACAGTATTACCAAAACATCCCAATAATGATCAATTCTCAATCAAATTAGCATTTTCATAAACACAGCTCTGAATTCTAATCAAAATGAGAAATCAGAATAAACATACAGAAAGCTTCGAAATGATAAGGGCTTTCATATTAAGATCAACATCCAAACACAACATAGTGACCTACACTATTCTTTTAAGCTCAAAAGTACCGTCAAGATTTCAGATAACCGTAAAATATCATAATAAATAACACAAAACTCAAACAACAAATCCACTTATCTCAAATTGACAATCCATTGCCACATCATCAATCCTTGTTCTTGAGCCTCTCGATGCGCTGATTCAACTGCTCGATCTTGACCACTAGATTTGTAACTGAATAAAGCAACCAGTAAAAGACAAGTGCCGCTGCAATTAGAAGCGCGTTCCTCTGACTCTTCATGATGGATTTCTGGTGGCGGAGGTGCTCGGACGGCGTGCAGGAATCTGCCTCGCAGCTCGGGCGCGTCTCGTATTTCCAGTAAATATCCATAAGAAGGAACAGACAAAACGGCACCACCGACAGGAACGGCTTGAGAAGGTTACGAGTAACGGCGATCAGTCCCCTACGGAGTCCATCAAGGCCTGGTATTGTAAGGAGAAGGACCATGATCGCTTCTGCGCCGGCAGCGTAGCCAAGGACAACCCACTCGAGTGCCATTTTCGACAGAATACGAAAATTGGAAACCCTAGATCCAAGTCTGAACTTTGAAGCCTCGTTTTGAGCTTTCTTTTCCTTCGCTGCTAAGGAGAAAGACACTTAGCCGATAGAAAATCGCTCGTTAAAGGGCGTGAAAAATTGATTAGCTGCAAAAGATAAAACGTGTCAGCAGGATCAAGGATGGACATGGCTGACTCCGCAAGAAGTGCAGTATTGCTGGGCCAGATTTGATCCGGCCCAAGTAACTTTAGGCTTTTATCTTATTGTACAATTGTAGTCTAGCCCAGGTTGTCAAAATTTACTGGACCACCTATGACCTAACAATTGCAATTGGGTCTGATGAAGCCCAATCTTGTCCTATGTAGAGTTTCCAAATAGGCCTGAAATGCTTCAAATTGTCATCATTTGATGAAGCCCAATCTTGTCCTAACCCAGGTCATCGTTTGTTCACCTACAACTTTCATTACTGAATAATATTAGTAATCCAAAGAAGTCAATTGTACCACATTTTAAAATAGGTTCTGGTAGCTTCTTCTTCATTGTCATTTTCATATTTTGCATGCAAAGCAATTATTTAGTGTGTTATAAGCTAGACAATTACCCCCATCTATGAGCTGCCTGTGTTTCAACTCTTTTGTTGAAAAACAAAAGGCTAGCATCTGCATCTTAATATGTTATTTGGTTACACTGTCTATATTAGTAATTTAAGTTTTTTTCCCCCAAAAAAAAAAAAAAAACTTTTTTAAAAGTATTTTTCAAAAAGTTCATTAATTAATAGATTAATGAATACGTAATTAAGTTAATCACTGTTTAGAAAATATTTTTCTCTTTAAAATAAAAATAAAAAATAAAAATAAAGTGTTTACGCAATTTATATCCTGAAAATAGAAAAAGAGAAAACAAAAGATAGAATCAAATTCACATCATTCTGTTGATCATAAAGAAACTTTTGGATGAACTAATTTATTCTAAATATTACCTTAAAAAAGCGATAATAAATTAAATCTTGCACTATGAAATTCTGCTTTTTAACATATTGACACAAAGCAAAGGGACAAAGCAAATCTTCTCAATACTATTATGAAGAAGATTCATATCAATAGTTAATAATTAATTTATTATTTAAAGCTTTGTAGTTTTGTTATCTGCCTCCTCAAATTGTTATGCTTCTTGTCACTTTCTTTCCTCCTGCTCCCCATTACCCCTTTACTTGAACTTTTATAATCTCTTTGGCCTTGATTTTTGTTTTGTTAATACAAAACTAATTGGCTTTTGTGTCAAATTAATTAGGGATATTCTTTATACTTTATATTTTTTTTTCTTTTATTATGAAAGATGAATTATTAATTTTTAAATGGCATATACCTATTATGTGTATATATATAGAAGAAAGTGGAAGAATCTTTAAAATCATGCTTGTGAAAGAGGGATTAAAGTAATGGTGGCAAGAACTGGATTGGGACAACCCCACATAGTTACAAAAAATTCCAAAATTTAAAAGCAATAGGTTAAAGCAATATTGGACAATTGATGGGAGAGAAGCAACTCTACACAATTCGTGAATATATCAACCGTCAGTTATCTCGTCATTTCTGAATTTGATTTAATTATTTCAAACTATAAATTTATTTTCGCTCATAGACTTGATATTAGAGTCTCAATCGAATGTTGAGGTTCATCTTCTTGCTAGAGTTTCCATTCGTTTTGCTTGACATTTTATTTGGAATGATATCCTGGGTATTTGTTGGATTATTTCTTCCGTCGAAAATAAATGATGACTATTTTTTAAAAAAAAAATAATATTTGATTGAAATAAAAGATGGATGAGAAGCTAAGCATAATGTATTAATATAAATTTTTTCTCTCAATTCTAATAGCATAAAAATATATATTTATAAGACACGCTTGATTCAGTTACGATTTTTGCAAAATTAAGAATTTTATATATGAAAAGAAATAACTGGCGATTTTTGAAATAACATTAGTTTTGTATTACAGCGAATTTTGGAATGAGATTACATATCATCGGAAGACTTTAGTAATTATCAATTCATAAGGAATCTCAACTTTACTATTAGGACAATAATTGATCATAAAGTTTGATACCCAGACAAGAAAAAAAAAATATTAAAGACATGACATAGCATAATGAGATTTGAGACAAGAAGATTAGGGTTTTGTTTTAATACAAGTAGTATGGTATAACCTAACCTTTAAATGAAAATCAAACTTTAATGTTCTAATAACACCCACCCAGCCAAAGGCACTGACCACAGCACCATCATAAAAAGCACTTTCACAAAAGTGTAATACTGTTGATTAGAAACAAATTAAAACTAACAAATATTTGTTAAGTAGATACAGGAGAAAGAAAGAAAGGGAGTTTGTATTGCAACTTTCTTTTTCACTTGTTTCAAGATAATCTATTTCCATACACATCTTTCTATCTACCCTTTCACAGTCTTTCTTTTTCAGAGGGAGATAAGAAAGGAACTTCAAAAAAAGAGCTATGGAGGAGAGAGAAAAATTAAAATTGAAGACCCTATTGCAAAAGTGGAAGTATTAAGCAAAGCAAATCAAATTACCAGAGAGGTGCAATTCCTGATATGTCCACAAATTTTCTGTCATTTGCCACCTGCATATTGAAATATAAAAGAAAGGAATGTCATTGAGCACAATTTTTTTAAAAGTTCAAAAAAAGAAAAAGAGGAAAGAGGTTTTTGACATTGATAGAATTAAAAGAAGCAAAAAGAGATCATAGGAATGGGCTCTTACCTTTTCCTTTTTCACACACTTTTCTCAAGAAAGAAAGGAATACAATGAGCAATGCTACCCCAGCAATAAGTCCAATTAATATTGCAAGAGTCTTCTCTATCTCATCATCATTATTATTGCCATCTACATACAAAAATTTTTTTTTAAAAAAGGAATAAAGCAATTAGATGGCATGAGATTAGTATATCATAGCAGAATTAACAATCATAAGTTAATAATTATCTATATATAGGTTCATGAGTGAATTTTACTTGTTAGATAGACATCAGTTTACATGTGAATCAGAAAGAATGCAAATGATTGCATCTACTAATTAGGTTTTCAATAAGCTAATTAAGCAAAGATTAAGAACATTGCATTTCCAACTAATTGGGACATTCTAGTAATTTTAACATCATTGATGTTATCATTTTTAATTGTATAGATTCAAACACTTGGAACAATCAAATTATGACTTCACATTTGCATTGGATTCTAACTATGATTCCTAATTAATTGGCCACATTAATCCACAATGTGGGCCCTTAATCACTTATATTATAACACAGATTCTCTATAGTTTACAACTGTATGCATGCTTAAGTATAAGAAGGTGTAAAATTTGTCAGACATATATATCTAATTACATTTCACTTAATTGAATATCAGACGTTTAAACTCAATATAATTTCATGTATCAAGTGTTTAAATTCGAACCCGTGATTAATTTTTAATTAATAGCTACATAAAAATTTGATTTTTATAGCATTTAATTAATCAAAATAATAACCTTCGACAAAACTATGATTTATCGAAGATTAGGAGATGGAAAAATTCATTTAAGTTTGCTCTCAAATCTCCTTAATTGTATAATATATACTTACAAATCAAATTTACCTTCCACATGTAAGCCTTAATTAAGGAAGCAGAACACAGCAGGAGGGTGTTCAATACAAACAGACACTCACTTTCAATTTCCCACTCTCTAATATTAATACACACAGCATTAAGAGAAAAATAAAATAAATGAAATGAAGAGGGTAAAAAAGAAATTTAGAAAAAGAGAAGGGGCTTCTTGAATAATTTGAACTCACCCAAATCTCCATGTAAATTATAAAACAGGCACACAGATTATTTACATTTTAAGGTGAAATTCAGAATTATTCAAGAATGGCCCCTACTTCTAAATTCCCACTAATTGAAACCAAAACATACTTGACCAAAAACCAGAAAGCTGAAACCACCACCCAGGGCGGCGAAACCGCTTACCGTTTCCACCGTGAGAGTGAGCTCCACGCATCGAGAAACGGACGTAGCATTTCGCCAAAAACATGTCGCCCGAAGCGGCGGTGGGGTCACACTCAGTTTTTAGCCGTTCGACGGCGTCCGATAAGCAATCCTGGCACTCACTTGCACTCAAATCCTGTACACACTGCGCCACACCGTAAATGTCGCCGGACCCACCAACTCTGTAAGGCTTGTAGGACCCATCACTGGCTCCTAAGAAGCCCAATACAGCATCACGTCTGGTCAACGCATCCGATGCGTACCCAATCGACGACCCACATTTCTTCAACACCAGAGTCTTGTCCTCTACGCCTAAAAAGCTCATATTATCATACTTAACAAAGCACCCATCGAGTTGTAAAGCGCCACCGCACGAGTCAAGACAGAGAGTTCCGAGTTGACTCACAGCGCTAGCAACACAGCGAGCACAGTCGCCATTGGAGAGGTCTCCGCGGCATTGAAAAAGGCCGTAGATAGTGTCTTGCGAAGAAGAAGGACTTTGAACGGTGAAATTGTTGTAGTTGGTGAAAGTGGCCGAGTTAACAAGGGAAGTGAGTAGGGAGTTGACGTTTGACTCGTAAGGAGAGCCCGAGATGTATTTGGGCTGTGAACATCCACCGAAAATGAAAGAGTCGATAGCGGAAGATGATGGAGTTGTAAGTAGGGAGACTGATAGAAGGGAAATAAGAATTGCCATTGTTACAGACATGTTAATTTCCTGAAAGAAAGAAAGATTGAAGAGTTTTTGAGGCTGGAAATGATCACCGTGCTCTTTTTGTGAGTATGTAAGGGAGAGAGAGTTCTTGCAGAGAAGGTGCGTGGTTGTTCCTTTGAGGAGAATTTACGTAACAATAGGGGTGGAGTCACTTGACCTTTGCATATATTATTGTTGCTTTATATATATATATTTTTTTTTTCTCTCTTTTCAGGTTAAGTTATCAAAGTATACTTTGCACTCTTTTATTATTATTATTATAAACATATAGTATAACAAAAATTCACAAAGGCCACCATTAGACCATAGTAGAATTCAGCTAAAATTGAAGTTACTGAGCTAAAATATAGAAACACGTTATCCGTATTCTATATTTCATATATATAATTTCCTCGTAATGGAATTTATAATTTAATTTTTTAATAAAAAATGTCAATTCAAATTGACTTAGAGATTTAATTATAATCTCTCATCTTGCTTGCGAAATTAACAAATGGTTTGCAGAGGAACATCAAAAATGGTACATTAGTCTCCTCTCGCCTACACCTACTGTACGTCTAATTTTTTATGGATGTCAAATCACTTGCATCTTGCATCACTTTCAGTTCTCTTCAACCTCACCTATCACTTTGTAATTCGATTATCAGAGCTCAATGTGTTTTGCCCCAGATTAAATTAAATTTTTTTTTTTTAAATACAAAGTTTAACCCAGGTGAGGGGAAAGGTTGAAACTTCAACTTGGTATTTCATTTATAAATCATACCAACAAATTGAAGGGAGAAGGTGAAGTTTCTATTTATAGCCATTGACAATGACAAAGACAGAAAAATATGTGAAAAAACCTCTCCTCTACTGATCTCTGTAACAACCATTGTCATCGCACCCGCCAAAGCAAAACGACAGCAACTCTTTACAGAGGTTATTTTAGCCAATTCGAGTACTCGTTATAAATTGCAATGACTAGATGTTTCACATCTCTACTATTTTGATGCATATTATCTAAATATATATATTCAAAAAAAAATATATATATATACATTTACAAAAAGACAGTCTTAAGCTAGTCAAATGAAAAGAGCTAAGTTATCTTAAACAAGTAAGTACGGATTCAATTCGATGCACTATGTATAAAGAAAATTCACTTGGGAGAGTTCTCAGCTTCAATGTTTAAAGAGTACCTCGAAAAAATTAAGCAAGGGATACTCTTATTACACATAAAAAGAAAACTATAGTAAAATAATAATAATATCAGATGAATTGAAACTTGAAAGTGAAAGAAGTTTGTCGTTTAATCAAATCCTAATCACCTGAAAATAGTTAAATATCTAATTATAATTAGATATAAACATCCTCAATGAAATGGACTAAGACAATTAGACAAGGTGGCCGGCCGTCCTTAATCTAGGCATGTCTTCTATACATAGATAGCCATTGTCGTCTTTACAAAGCAAAGAAAAGGTTTGTTGGTTACAACTGTAAAAAAGACATCCTTTTATTCATATACACAGAAGGCAAGATGTAGTGCCCTTTTTTTTTTTTCTATTTGTTTGACATGTTTTCAATCTCAAAAAAGTCTCGAACCCACATGATCTTATCGATATCTAAGCCTTTTTTTCTTTCTTTTCTTAACGTTTTACCCACCTAATTGTTGACATCAAATCTGATTACTAAGAGATGGCTTTAATTAATATCTTTTAGTCGTTAAATGGTCACTGGTCTTTTTGTCCCTTCTTATTTTTCTTTTTTTAGCTCCAACTAAGGTCGAAATCTTGAAATATCAATCTAAACATCATTCTTTAAATAATAAGATATCGGGTGATTATATATTTATTAATAGATTAAGCCATAGACCTCATATTATGAAAAAACTTACGGGTTCAACATTAAAACTTATATATATATATATATATATCTAAGTATTCTTCTTATTAGGATTAATGAGTCGACTGGTTTTGGTATTGAGCTTCACTCTTTCTGGTACATTGATGCAACATATGAAAGTGCGAGGAAAACAACCCTTCTACGACAAGGGAATGCATGTTGGTGCCTTGTAAATTACGAGTCAATTAAGAACCAATTATTGTATTTAATATAATTTCAAATACCCAACAATTTATATTAAAATATATTTTAATAATCCATTTTCACTTGACTAAAAAAAAAAAAAACATCCATTTCACTTGAAATCAATAGAAATATCTCATATTAGTTTAGTGTTATGCAAAAAAAAAAAAAAAAAAACCCTTAAAATGGTTCATTGCATTTTAGGGAGAAAAATTATTTTATAAAAGCTTAAAAAAAAAAAAAAAAAAAAAGGAGGAAAAAAAAAAAAAAACCATATCACCGGTTTAATTTCCAGTCGCATGGGGTATTCTTTCTTTCAAAATAGTCAGTCAAATTTTAGCAATCTCCTACATTAATAACAATCGACAAACGAAAGACTTTACTACAGCATACGTACACATCAAATAAATCTAA